>JAOTON010000941.1:445000-605000 GCA_034440635.1 Lepas anatifera | reverse complement strand
ACAGTCAACGGGACGGAAACATGGGGACAGGGGTCATAGTCAACGGGACGGAAACACGGGGCTGGGTCACAGTCAACGGGACGGAAACACGGGGCTGGGTCACAGTCAACGTGAGGGAAACACAGCGCGGGGTGACAGTCAACGGGACAGCGGCAGCAACATTACGTACAGGAGCTGCTCTAACAGGACGGTCAACTTCATGCTACACAGCATGTGGCTCCAGAACGAGAGAAAAGCGACACTCGTCTTTGAAAGCAAATGGAGCTGCTGCCAACGCATGTTGCAAAACAATAGCATATATCCCGGAAAACGTAAAATTTGAATGGGACGACAAAAGCCAACAGCTGCCGGAGCGCACCGGAATAAATGCTTCGCGAAAGGTAAATGGACACAAGCATTTTGGGATCACCCTGTTAGATAATATTCCGAGTCGCAGCCAGACCCCCTCCTTTGTCACACTGTTTCCCCACCGATTTGATGTCCTTGAGGAGCTGCTGCTCCGCCTGGGAGAAGAGCGCTCGACTCTCCACTTCCGCAATCTGCCGCAAGGGCGCAGTCGGGTCAGTTCAGTTGCAGCAGAGGCGTTCAAGGTAGGGGAGGGAATACAGCGTCCAAAACTTACGGCACAGCTACAGCTGAGGTCACACGACCCTGTTTAGGGGCGGGGGCGGGGGCGGGGTAACGACACAGCTACAGCTGAGGTCACAAAGCCCTGTTTAGGCCGGGGGGGTAGCGACGCAGCTACAGCTGAGGTCACACAACCCACCTGTTCAGGGTGAAGACCACGCATGGCCTGGGTGGCGATTCTGGAGACGGCGGGGTCGTACAGGAGGGCGTACCACCGCTCCTGTATCTCAGACAGGGTGAACTTGCAGGAGAACTTGACGCCCAGGTGAACCAGCGTCAGATCACACACCTGGCGCACAGCACTGAGTCACAGGCGGGGGGGGAGGAGAGGGCAGGCTGGGTTTGGCATAGCTTTGTTTTGGTGCACATTGGGCATCTTATCGGCCTTTCAGCGCTTGATTCATCAATAACATTCAGTCTGTGTCTGTGCCTTCAATACATCCACCATCGTTTCAGATGTCAACCTATTTATCTTGTTGACCCCCATAGGTAAATCCAGCATTTCCGATCGGGGAGGGCACTTCTGGACGGAGGGCACCATTGAGACCAATGACAGGGGTGCCGATGCAAGCATCCTTGGGGAGGGGATGGGAGGCGAAATTTCGGGGGGTTAAGGCGAAGTTTCAGGGGCTGGGAGGCGACGTTTCAGGGGGTGGGAGACGACGTTTCAGGGGGCACCGAGACTCGATTAGCCCGGACACAGGTGCGAACCAGCCGAAGGATACGGCCCTATACGCATATTCGGAGTATGCTATTCCAAACTCAGCAAAAGGTATCCGGACTGTCTTTAAAGTGCAGAGAAGGTAGCCACGCCAGTGCAAACTTTAGCTCGGCATCAGACTTTGGTGCCGGCCAGGTCGCCGGCCCAGGCTCACCTGCTGGACGGCCTGGATCAGCGCCAGGTCGTCGGTGGGCTTCCAGCGGCCGATGTCTTTGAGCGCGGCAGTGGCGGCGCGGCTGCGGCGGCTGCGGCGCGAAGTGGCGCGCACCGGCCGCCGCCGCAGTGGCTCGTTCACGCTGGCTGTGCTCAAGCTCAGCGGGTAGTCCTGACCTGCGGCACAGCAGACAGCAGGGATGAGGGTAGTTCTGACCTGACCTGCGGCGGAATAGAGGGCGGAGTGGGGGTAGTTTTGAACTGGCCTGCGGCGGAATAGAGGGCGGAGTGGGGAGTTTTGAACTGGCCTGCGGCGGAATAGAGGGCGGGGTTGAGGGTAGTTTTGAACTGGCCTGCGGCGGAGGAGGGGGCGGGGGTGAAAGGGTAGCAATGACCAGCCGGGAGGTTGCCGCGGATGACAAGGTAGTGACCTGTGTGAAGGGTTGGGACTGATTTGTATGGCGTTGACTGGGAAGAAATGGGTTGAAAAGTCCACGGAGACCGCAGCCCCCGATTGAATCTGGACCCTCGGCCACTGGTGATTACTGGACACATGAGCATCGCCACCGATAAAATAGTCAGGGGACCAGTCAATTTTCAACTTCCCGCTGACAAGAGACCTTCACCTCTAGCACAAAACGCGTCGGACCCGGCTCATTGTAGCCTTCCGCACTTGCTGGTAAATACAGTTTTCGATTTCTTTCCAACTCGGCTGAAGTCAGGAGCCGTTTATGAAAAAGGACAGGCCTCCTTAACTCCTCCCCTATTCCAACGTGTGTGACAGGACAGGCGCATAGTTATGGAGTCAACCACGATCGCCCACACCACACTTCAGACATTCCATCATCCACAGCCCCGAATTGAGAAGTTTTACAATAAGAAAAACGTACGCTGCAACACCGACAGATCATATCTACCAAACAGTGGCAGATAGTCTGTCAACCAGCCCCCGACACCTTTGAACCGAATCTTTCCTCCAACCCAGGCGCAAACCTTATGCAGTGTTATACAATAAGCTTTGCACCTGAATGTAGCAGAGAAAATTAGCAAAATATCGTGGGAGAGTGAAAAATCCAAGGTCATAGAGAGCTGTTGGTGCATATCTAGAAATATCTGTTCTCAGAGAGACAATTTTTCAACTAACTCTTCGGGAAAGCATGCTTCAAGATGAATGCTGAGCCTTGGCATGTTTTCTACTTGATATGATCCTGCTCATGTGATAAACTGCTCATACAATATAAGGCTCTTTATTGTACAAAAACATTCTCCTTAGGGGAGAAATAAAACGAGCGTTTGGTATAGGAGGGAGTGGACAATTAGGCTCCCAGCCCCAGGCCAGTGGATAATTGAGCATGGCTAAGTACAGTTCTCTACTTAAAACGCTGGATCTTGGCACAATGGGACAACAACTTTTAAAAGGCTACATTTATTGAGTGTATTAGCCATACAACGCACAAATGCACCGCGAGTGGTCATGGTACTGCTACTGAGCCCGGGGGTCCTCACTTCTAGGACGCTGAGTCGAGAGGGGCGGAAGCGAAATGCCCGATTCCACAATCTCGTCATCAAACTTCTTCCGCTTTATCGATCTGGTCGAGCTGCCGATATAGAGAAGGTTAAGACCGGCAGGAAATGAAAGGATTTGGTTGATGTGCAACATAGACACATTTTCTAGAACTCATGCATGCTAAACGAAAGAAAAAAGCAATGCTCTTACCAATAAATTGGGGTGACAGCCATTGGCAAGAATATATAGAGCAGTCTGTAGTCACTGCATATCGTATTAAACGCATCGATTACATCGCGGCTCTATTTTAAGTTCACGTTTAAGTTCAAAATGAGATACAATGCTAGCTATGTCTATCCATCGGCAACAGAACGGCGGTTCCCGTATTTGGTCAAACATTCAATCCTTGAAACGGACACTAATCCCGCGGGTAGGTGACCAGATAACACTACACAAGATCACGGCACCTGCGCCGTCCCACGCCACCGATGTCATGCGCCGAGCTGCCGCCAGAGGCGCTGCTGTCGGTGCGGTGCCGCGCCGCCGGGGGACGCCGCGCGCCCGAGGGCTTGCCGCCTGGGGCTCGTGGGGTCATCTGCAGCGCCGGCGCCTCCGCCCTGGACGCACAGAGATGACCTACTAAAAAACGTCAGCCAGTGTGCAATGACTGCTCCATCTAACCATTGCACGTGGAATAGATGATATATTAGATAATACTGGTTAATTATCAAATGAAAAAACCTGAGCACCTATTGCACTATATTGGTAGTATTGATTTCAGTCTCGATCTTGCTGACAGGACATTTATACAGAAATGCGGCACTTTTACAATGGTGTTTGAAGTTTGACCTTTACAATGGTGTTTGGTGAATCACTCCCTGCCTGCCCCCCCCCACCCCCTCCACACACATACAGTCTATTCTTTCCCACACAATTACTCACAGATTCCTACTATCCCACACACCGTCTACCAACCCTACACACAGGCACCCCACACATGCAGACCCACGCCCACACACCGTCTACCTACCCTACACACAGGCACCCCTAACATGCAAACCCACGCCCACACACAGTCTTCCTACCCTACACACAGGCACAGACACATGCAAACCCACGCCCACACACCGTCTACCTACCCTACACACAGACACCTCAAACATGCAAACCCACGCCCACACACCGTCTTCCTACCCTACACACAGGCACAGACACATGCAAACCCACGCCCACACACCGTCTACCTACCCTACACACAGGCACCCCACACATGCAGACCACGCCCACACACTGTCTGCCTACCTACACAAGGCACCCCAAACATGCAAACCCACGCCCACACACATCTGCCACCCACACACAGGCAGACACATGCAAACCCACGCCCACACACAGTCTACTTACCCCACACAAGGCACAGACACATGCAAACCCACGCCTACACACAGTCTTCCTACCCTACACAAAGGCACAGACACATGCAAACCCACGCCTACACACCGTCTACCTACCCTACACACAGGCACAGACACATGCAAACCCACGCCCACACACCGTCTTCCCAAACAGCATAAAAAAGGACGATTAATGTGCAAAACCAACGTCAGCTTATTGAAAAAGTGGTACGGGACACAGGCAACACTAAATAATAGAAAAACGTGAAACCCACCCTGGAACCCATTACCTTGATGAAGCAGTATCTCCAGACTCCATCCTTCGAATAACTTCCCATCCAATCAGGCATCCAAATGAGCAGCTGCGAGTACAAAATGTACAGAGTTGGTCAAGAAACACTGCACAGAGGTAAAAACTGTTATTTATGCTGTATTTAAGCAATAGTTCTACATTTCCAGTGATATCTCCTCATCCAATCAAGGGTTCTATACTTGAAGCAAATGTCGCCCACTCAGGCATCCACACTGGTTCGAGCTGTAATACAAGATCGAATTTTCCAGCCCTGTGTGGTACTTTTCAGCATATTTTGTTGTGGTAGTTTCCTGCAGAAAAGGGAATATTCCCACAAAAACCTTCAGCAGCATCATGAAACATTTAATACTGGGCAAAAAATGAAAAAGACAATGAAAAATGACAAGGATGGCCAGTGATGATGATGATGATAAAACAAAATTTGTATTTATCTGGGGCATAACGAGGAATTCAAACAAACATTTTTCGTGAAAATAATAAATCACCAGAATCAGTCAAGTCTTTCCCTCATACTCCAATGTGTCAAGTTACAGAGCACAATGCAAAAATCTACAAAAAAATCATTTTCATAAAAACTCACTGATGTTTCCACAGCTCCATCGTGATCAGGGTCCCGCCAAAAACATATGACAACGGCGTCTCGGGCCGTTGGGGCCAGGCACACTACAGGTGAAACAAAATATAAACAGTATCAACATCTCCCTAACGTCCATTAATCAACATGCAAGCAATAGACATCCCTACTATTTATCAGTGAAAATCAGAGCACAAATGTGTTAAGGATCCCTATTTTCAAGTGACAAAAGCAAGCAGGCCAAAATTTGACACTTATACGATAATGTGTTTACAGCAATTAACATGTATTCACTCCACACAAACCATCAAGTTGTCACCGACAGAGGCTCGGGGGGGGCAGATATATTCCGGAGAGTTAGAAGGCTAATTCCATCCTCCACCACGAGGTGGCGCGGCCGGCAAGAGCAGGAGAGCGCATCGCAGGTGGCTAGGCTGACCAGCGGCGCCTCTGGTCATCGGAGCCACCACCGATAACGCCCAACGCTCACGCCGGCCGCTACGTGGAAAGTGGAAACAGCTCAGGGGCGAGGGAACGAGGGACCATACATCGCGGCGGCAGATCGGGGACCAGCGGCTCCACCCAAAATCCCCGTGATAAGAGCCAATGAGAATGATGAGAAAACACAACACAATGATGCAAAGCTATCGCCGACCCAAAGTCGGTGGCCCATCGGCGGGGGAGGGGGACAGCAGAGGCCCACCCCTTGATGCAAATGCAGGGCGGCACCAGACGGGAACGCACAGACCACGAGCCCCGAGCATTGACAGCAGAAGGCACAGCACCCAGCCCTCACCACCATCCCAGAGGCCGGCACACCTAATCCGCAAATAGGACGAGCAGCAGGCAGACCATCGGCCACGGATCACCACTCGTCATGACCCGCCGACCCCGTTGGGTCGGTAAAATCTATCGACCAAGTAGGCACCGCTGGGTGCGGAGATAAGTTCATCGACGGTTAGGCCACCAGACAACACAGCACCCGAGAAGGAAGAGAAGCGCCACCTATTATTTGAGCGGTCTCCAGAGCTCGCATCGATCGTGCCACCGTAGTGAACCCAGACCTTCAGCCGCCGCACAGAACCACGGGACACCCATGCCCGCTGACACCGCGGCCCGCTCGTCCCCCGAGTCCCCCCACAGGCGCACATAAAACAACCTCAGCCTTCCGGAACCGCCACGGGTATCACCAGAATAGCTTAGGCCCAGAGCGCCGGCCTCCAGCATATCGCCGCAGCAACCGGTCGGCGGGACCATTGTGGAGCCGGACTCTCACCGTTGTTCCGAACCACGGGAGACCCCGCTCGCGGACACTGAGGTTCGTCGTCCTCCGCGCAGGTACATACCAGACGACCAATTTCAGCCCCCGCAAAGGCACACACCAGACGGCAAGAGCCCCCCGCCGACCACCCATCATAACATGGCACCGCCAGAATAGCCACCCAACGCGCGTCGGCCCCGTCCGCGCGCATCAAGCAGACGTGATCAGCGCCGCATGGTAGAGGCCACCATGTCTCCCTCGCATCGGGCGTCTGTGTAGGGTCGAGGTCACCATCTCGAAGCCAAGCAGAGCGCCACGCCCGCAGTCCATTCCCGGCCGGCGCAGGACAGAGGCGGTCGGGCCGGCGCTCCCCCGCAGCACCGCCAGACGCTACACTGGCATTCGTCCTCAATCTCCTGGTCCTCGGCGCAGTCCGGCTCCCCGCCATCGACCCCGACGTGTAGGACGTCGGGGTCGTCCCCGGACGCACCGGACCCAGTGTTGGTGCCGCTAACGAAAGGCGCGCACCGAGCGCGCACACCCCACCCACGGCACCGGGCCGGATCCAGCCGTGGTCAGTCGCTAGGCCTCAGTCGGGGCCTCGGTCGCCCGCTAGAGCACCCCGATAGATCGGCAGATCCTGGAGTCGTCGACCGAGCGGCAAGGCACCACGGCGCTCAGCGCTCACCTCAAGGCCATCTTGTTTTTCTGCACTGCGTGTGCAGAAGTCGATATCTGGTACCCCCAGGCGGCCGGGTCACTCCCCGGGCGCACCCCAGTCGCACCCACACGTTGCGCCAGGGGCCGGTGCTAAGAAGTGGGTAGGCGACCAGCGGCAGCAGGCACCCGAACCGGCCCCCGGCTCTCCAGCCGGTAGTAGATGGAGGTGCGGGACCTCATCGGTCGCTCCTCGAGCAGCCGCCGAGCTGGTTGAGGTCGTCGGCGAAGCCGCGCCGTCCGGCTTGCGACCTGAAGGAAGGTCATTCGACCAGCGGGCGCCGCGCATACGGCCCCGCAGGCAGGAGACCGCCCGGGCGCCGCACCACCGCCGCCCGTGGCCCTCAGGCACGTTGGTACAGAGGCGGCCGGGCTGGCGCCCCTCCGCAGCACCCCGGACGCCACCCGACGCCACGATGGCACTCATTTCGGTTCAACCGACGCAGATCAGGAGACGTACAGGAGCCGGGGACGCCGGTAACAACCACCAGCAGCAGCAGGAACACCAGCCGTATTTTTCTGCAGTCAAGGACGTGCAGGCATGCAGAACAGAGACGGTCGGGGCGGCGCTCCCCGCAGCACCCCGGACGCCGCCAGCCTCTACGATGGCACTCGCAGCCACGCCACCAAGCCGCAGCTCCACGGCGGCCGGATACACGGCGACGCCGGCACCGAGGGTGTCGGCGGACGACAGAGGCATTTCAAAAATGTCCATGCAGTTGTCCTCAGTTGAAGCTGCTCTTTTTAAAAAAAAAGTGTACAGAGGCGGTCGGGCCGGCGCTCCTCCGCAGCACCCCGGATGCCGCCAGATGCTACGTCGGCACCAAGGTGGCACCACCGGCGGCCGGCAGAGTGTGCGTCAGCAGGGACTGCCGGGGATGAATCAACGTCACTCATCCGTCGCATGTCGTGACGGTACTTTGCGTCTGGCAGAGTCTTTTAACTGGCAAGGTCCAGGTACAAGTCGGGTGCGGGGGGGAGGGGGACAAGCGAATCGAGGCCGGTTATTGGACAGAGAGCACAGCACCGACGGCGGAGTGGTATTTGGTTTTATCCAATATTTGCCCGTAAGTGGAATATGACGTGCGGCTAACACGGCACGGGAAGACTCTAAAGTCTGATTTCGTACCCGTTAACCATTAGTGTTTACGTTTGGCAAGTTCGAATTGGTCAGCCACTCTAGCCAGTGCACAGTCCTAAAGGGAGCAAGAGAGAACACATGCTCTAAATGCTCGATACAGGACAGCACCGCCGCGCAGAGGCGAAACCACGCATATCCCATGTGTTTAGAAAGAGGCACACGCGGTCCCGCCCCGCACGGCAGGGTACAAACACACTGGGGACAGCACAACTTGGGAAGATCAATACCAGCAAGATAATGACCCCGCGTCCTCTGCACCTGGCGGGAACAGTTGCCAGGGCCAGGATCCAGCTAGTCCGTCTGCACGTACAACCGTGAAGACATCACATCCTGGACCGGTAAGCCTGGGAAGAATAAAATACTATTTCACATCTTAAGAAGTGCAAGGCTAATTACTTAATCACACAAAAGTAAGATTAAGAGCCGGAGAGCTTTTCACTTCAAATAGAGTCGTTTTGCTAAGAAAGAATGCCTCAGTCATTGATTAAATCAGATCTGAAGGAATAAACAGCAGCGGTCAAAGAAGTCAAGACTGTTCAATTACAGACTGCGAGTCGAAATCAGTCAACTCCGTGGGTGCGTTCTTCTTAAAACTGCTCAACTGTTCTAACTAAAGGCACATCTGCACATGTAAGCCTCGCAGCAACGAATGGCTCAGTGTTTTGTCGCTCGTGGGTATCGTCGTTATCGACGGATCACCCTCCGACCGAGTAGGAGCGTCGCATCTCAGTCTCCACTAACTTCTGGCTCAGGTTTCCTCAAATACCATCGAGACCGTACACCCCAGATCTAGTCCCAGTTTGCTGTTGTGATGTGTGTCTCACGCCAGTTTCAAAGCATCCTGGTACCAATAATTTCACGCCATGAGCATGCGTAAGTTAGAATATTTTACCGGGTTATGTAAGGTCAGGTCACCTTGGTCATGCTACAGGCGTGAAGTGTAAGTTTTCCATCATCAAAGCGTTTGTTTAAAAAAAAATTAGACAAAATACAGCTATGTAATCACCGCTCATAGCTTAAAAGCCTCGAGGCACGTCCGCAACACAGTGCACTGTAATATTTAACAACCAGTATCTCAAAAAGTTTTCTAGTCTCCACCTTTCTTTTTTCGGCATGTTTGCAAAGTGGTATAACCACTCGTGTGACAGAGTTTCATTGAATTTGAAGCAGGAAAAATGGGTCAAATTATTATTTTTGAATTTGACCCAGCTAGGTCAAGGGTCACGTAAAGGTCAAGTCTAATTTTGGTATGGTTTCAGAATGGCCAATCATTTTTTTGAATATATAAATTTTGTCCAAGTTGTTCTCAGTTCGACTGTTGGAGTCGGAGTCTCACTAAAGCCATCAAGGGACTTGTCACGGAGACCCAGACCCCACCACCCGAATGAGCAACTCCCACAATGAAGGGTTGATTTAGAGGCCAAAGTTTAACGTCCCACAAAGCACAGGGACGGCCGCCCCGCTCAGGTCACCCTCTCACTAGTCAGTTGCCAGCCGACCTGTACGTCGGGCAAACTATTGAGCGCCGGAGCGTCTCAGGGGAACCGATCCCAAGCGTGGACATGCACTGCCAATGCATGCTTCTGCGCAGCGGGCCGGAGCCCAACGCTCTACCAACTGAGCTACCGGGGCAGCGATTTGTTAGTTTTGTCTCATTTGTTAGTGATTCTCCAAAATTGTGTTGCTCAATCTATTTTGAGACCGGAAGTGTATATATATATATATATATATACATATATATATATATATATATATAAGAAGACAAGTTGGCAAAAGCTGGTAACCTTCGAGGACCTCTAGATCTGACCCCAGAGGCCACTGGGTTATGGAAATTTGCATGTGGTGTTTTACTACATGGTGGAAGCACATTACAAAGTTGCATATAAATCAGAGGGGGTCGGGGACTTCCTTAATTGATTTGACGTGAAATGACCCATATACAGACATAAGACATTAAATATATATATATATATATATATATATATATATATATATATATATATATATATATATATATCCAAAACACCATTCCAAAGATCAACTGTGTGGTACTAAATACCTTTTGTTATAAATAAGCATAGTAATACACAGCATAGCAGAAATATCATATATGCCTGGTCGATTTAACCCTCGCCCCACCGGGGGCCATCGATGCCCCCTAAGGTTTTTTCGGGATAGCAGAAAAACGACGAGACTCAGCGCCGCGGTTAATGGCTCTAGCTCTCCCCCCCAAAAAATCCCACCATCCCTCAATTTTTTCCCCGGGTCACCCAAGGTCAGGTCACCAGGCGAGGTCAACCAAGGTCACCTCACTTCAACTTTTGAGCTCTATAAGATCTACATTTCTTAGTCGATCGATTTGAAACTTCCTACACTTCATGACCCTTCCAGGGTCTACAAGATGTATATCCGTGATTTTTTTATTTTGTGACCTGAGGTTAGGTCACGAGGTGATCTCTCCTATTGAAAAAGCATTGGGCCAGTGTGCAAACTATGGCATTTTCGACGAGATCTCGTCGGTGCGAGTGCCCTTGGAGACTGGACCGAGTGGTGCGAATTTTATCAACCTGGTGCGAATTTGCGAGGTAAGTGACACTTAAAATAAACAAATAATGGCTGAATGGCTATTAAGACACAGGAGGGGCCTTATAAAAAACCCTTAATTAACTGACTAATGATTGAGGTAGCATTGCATTGTAGGGGTAGGAATGGGTGCATTTTTTCCCTAGTATGTGGCAGATTGGTGCGAATTTTTGGAGGATGGTGGTGCGAGAATTTTAGATGGCTGGTGCAACTCGTCTGGCCTGCTGCCATACTTTGCAGACTGGGCATTGGGAAAGCTGTCTTATAATCTAAAAGTCACAAAAACGATTCCAAATTCTCAGCTTGCTCAGAAAAGCGTTCTTAGACAACCCTTCACGAATCCCATGAGCCACATTTTCCCTTTGACTTTTCCAAGGTCATCCAAGGTCACCAGGGGTTAAAACAGTATTTTGACAATAACTTTTGACCTAATTAAGCTAGAGCGCTGAATCAAACACCATCGTGTTTGTCTTGTCACTCTTGTCACTGGCTTTCATTTGATATACAGAAAGGTCACTTTCTGACCTTTCGTGACCTCAGGTCATGTTACGTCATGAGGTGACCTGTGGTCAAACCACTGGTGGGAGGCCATTACGTTCCACATAGCGAAAAAAGGTCTGCCAATTTCCTACAAAATGTACTTTACTAGATCTCAATAGAACTAATGACATAAGAGTTACGACCAGTTTTCTTAAGCATTGCATATTTGAGTGAAAATAGCCTATCGTGACCTAACTTGACCTCTGGAGGTCAAACCATTGACCTAAGAGCCTAAACATGCAGAGTTATTTCTAACTGAATTCACGCGAGCATTCCATTGCACTTTGCAGATTTGCACTAACCCCCATATTTTCGAAGTTAGAGGGGGCCATCGATGGCCCCGGTGGGGCGAAGGTGGCGCCGGACCCCCGGTGGGGAGCGGGTTAAAGAAAACAAGCTATCTAAACTTCAAAAATATCATCACTTTAGCCTCACCTAAATTAAATGAACCAAAATTAAATGAAAAAAACGAAAATGACTGTGAAATGGCCAGAAACATCGATGAAAAATGTTCCTGAACACCTATAATTAGTCACACAATTACCACATAAATTCACATATAGTTCCTAAAAGGAGGAAGTAAATTCCTTCCTGTTCATTATTTCATAGTCACATCAACCCAAAAATGAAAATAAAACCGTTTTATATTAGCCTTTTCACGATCCCCACGTTGTTAACATCACACTCACTCTTGCTTCCAAAACCCAGAAATTCAAGGATGCACAATTTTATTTCAGGTTTCCATCCAGGAAGGATATTTGATAACATAAAATCCGATGGTGGTATGCAAATGAGTGTTGGGCAGGTATGAAAAAATTGTGGAGTCTGTGAGTGCTTGTTAGTCATACAATTTTTTTAGCTTTCAGAAATTCGCCAAAATTAGGTGAGATTTGATTTTTCTTCATGAGATTCTAAACCCTTCTAAGACTTATGAAAAATCAAACTGCCAGGTAGAACATGCAGAAATTGCTATACAAATATGCAGAATCATTTTGTCGAGCAGTTGCCATTTTCCATACACCAGAATAGAAGATGCGTACCAAATTTTAGAAACAGAGTACCCAAAAAAGAAGATGCAAATTTAGAAGCTTCTATTTTTGGGTATGCTTTGACCATAGTATCCCTGACTGCATATTAACAGTATTAACACGTCCCTTCTGTCCAGCCACACAAATTCAACCAATTAACATACTTGAGATTTATCAGAAATGGCAGGACACAAACACCATCAGGATCCTTAACATGCGCATTGACGGGGTCTGAGCCACCTTTGCATTGATGGGGGGTACCAGCCCCCCTAAGATCTCGAGAACCACGGTAGGTAGCGAAAAACGGTAAACGGCGTTAATTTCTGTGGAGAAAAGCCAAAAACCTACTTGAAATTTACCCCAAATATACCCCAGCCTGGCGGTCACAGTTGTAAGCTGTTGGTGTGACAACAGTGCTGATGTCACTGTGAGTAATCAACCAATTGGATCCTTTCGAATATGAGCCCTTGAAGCCTTTTGAATATGGCAGTAGTTGCCAGATCATCATGACATCATCCATAGGCAGCAGTTTATTTTTCACCCTAGAGGAGCATTTCAAAAATCAAAATATTGAGCTCATTGTACATTTTTTAGAGAAATAATAAACATTTTCATGATTTTTGGCTAAAAATACACCCCCATTACACCAAACTCCTCGATTCGACCAAGGTGCCACATTCCCTTTAAGGCCAAATAGAAAAGCACACAGGACCAATTTGAGACATCAATTTTGGGGATGATTTTACAATTAGGTGAGCAATTACATACCACCTTCTAAAAGCTTTCAACTGACAGAATCTTGTGTGCTGAGTAGGAATTTAACAACAATTTCATCCACAAACAGTTTTCTCTCATTGAATTTAGCACCTAGCTTACCCCACAAACACTCTCATACATCACACACACACACACACACACACACAGCACAGCCCTGTGGACTTGGTTTACCTCGACCTACGCAAAGCTTTCGATTCCGTTCCGCACCAGCGTCTTATCATGAAACTCGAGGCTTATGGCATCAGAGGCAAGGTACTTCACTGGATCTGTGTTTTTGTCAAATCGCTACCAGCGTGTTATCATCCAGTCAGCGCTCTCAGATTGGGTCAGGGTCACCAGCAGAGTTCCCCAGGGCTCTGTCCTTGGCCCGCTGCTCTTCCTGATCTACACAAACGACTTGCCAGACTATGTTTCTTCAGGAATAAAAATGTTTGCTGACAACACCAAACTATACGCCAGTGTAAACCGAGACTCTGCAGCCACTTCCCTCCAAGAGGACATCCACTGCGCTTTTGAATGGTTATCTAGATGGCAGATGCCTTTTAATAACGACAAGTGTGTCATAATGCACATCGGCAACTCCAATCAGGGACCTAATTTCATGATTAACTCAGCTATTCTCCACACAACTCAAGTCGAGAAAGACCTTGGAGTAATGATTGATACTGAGTTGAAATTTAGACAGCAGGCTTCAGCTGCTGTCGGAAAGGCTACCAGAGTCCTAGCAGTCATAAAAAGGTCCTTTGCCATCCTGGACACCTGCCCCCTTCCGCTACTCTACAAATCCCTTGTCCGGCCACTTCTCAAATATGGAAACTGTGTGAGGACCTTTTAATAGGGCAGACCAAATCCTCCTGGAAAAGGTTCAAAGACGCGCTACCCGCCTGATTAGATCCCTCAGAAGTGTTCCGTATATTGATAGGCTTCGTGCTTTAAAGCTCCCTGCACTGTGCTATGGGAGGCGTCATGGCGACATGATTCGTGTGTTCCAGCTGCTCCACGGTCTCATTGAACAAGACTACGCTCAGTTCTTCAGACTTGATGTTCACTCTCGAACTCGGGGCCATCCGTGGAAGTTGGCTAAGCCAGAAGCAGTCACCAGAGCCTGATAGAACTTCTTTGGTGTTTGAGTGGTAAATCACTGGAACTCGCTGCCAAGTTCAGTGGTGTCGGCTCCCACTGCTGACATTTTCAAAGCTCGCCTCGACTACCACTGGAAT
This sequence comes from Lepas anatifera, assembly GCA_034440635.1. Classification (NCBI taxonomy): domain Eukaryota; kingdom Metazoa; phylum Arthropoda; class Thecostraca; family Lepadidae; genus Lepas; species Lepas anatifera. The sequence continues at coordinate 590,444 of JAOTON010000941.1, read as the reverse complement.
GCCTTCACATACCAAGTTCCTGAACTAGACTTTTCAGGAGTCCCCCCTTTCCCCCATGGCCCATTTCCCAGTGTTCATTGCATGTCTGCACATAATCACATTGTGTACAGGGTCAAAGCAATATTATAGTGAATATTTTGGAAATGGTGGGTCAGGGGAAAAATGTTGGACATTTTGTAGGGAGTGCTGCAAACATTCAAGTGACACACTTGTCTTAGCTTTCAGTGAGCGCTCATCTTATTGTAAAAATTAACCCACTTTTGCACTTGGCATACAACTAAAGTCATGGCAGTGCTTTTTACCTGTCTATTAAAGGGAGATACGGAAAAATTATTATTGTGGTTTCTTGCTATTTGAAAATCCTGATAACGAAATTATCAATTATTTTTGTATCTTCGGCAAAATTTGGAGGCCACTCACTTATTATCGAAATCGGTTAACAGTTTTGTTAAAATGCCCATCACTTACCCATGCCATACCCATCACTTACTTTTGAGAACTATTCAAAGTTGAAAAGTAATGTTTTCTTTATAATACAAATGTTTGCACTCCTGTATTTGTATTTGAATTAATTTAAAAGTTTATAAAAACACAAAATGAATTAGTTTGCCCTAGAAACAGATAAAACATAATTACTCAAGTCTTCAGCGGTTTCGTACCTCGGGTCTTGAGCCATTTTCTGCTTCCGCCTCAGGATGACGAAGCTTTGCGTCAGATAGGTCACGTGACCCCGGTTCGAGAATTCCCAGGCTTCTGATTGGTTAATTGTGATTTCTTTTAAGCCCTATATTTCTGTTTCAAAAGAGTTTTTGCAGGTTGTTTTTCTAAAGTAATTTTTTCTGTAGTAATCAAAAGTTCTACATCACTGTTTAGGATAGATATGACCTAATTTTTAGAGAAATTGATAGCCTTAGCCGTGTGTACGTCATATATATTGATATGAGGTGTACCGGTAAAGTCGTCTAGAAATGTTGACTTTGAGAGCAATTTTAAGGCATTTGCAGGCCGAATTCGCAAAAATGAGAATAGGACTTCGAAACAACTTTTGTAACCTTTGATATAGCCAATAAAATTTTTTCGCGTATCTCCCTTTAAGAATTATGCAAGCTGCTAAGCTGGTTGAAGAAACCAGTGGGGAAACTGTGGTCAGCGTTCCCAAGAATGGCTACGTTCCCAGCAATGGGAACAATGACCCATATTTGGAAAGGCATTTTCCATCGTAGATTCAAACGGGAATTTCAGACAGCTTTTACTTCCATACATGTATTCATGTGCAGCACATTGCATACGCAACACATTTCTCATATTTTACAAGCACAATAATGGGGGGGCGAGCTGGCTCGGGGAGGGTAATGATATTAAAAACATTGATATAAAAAACAAGGTAAGTAGAATACATTCGCAGATCAATTCACATCGTCTGTTTGCAGTTCTTCGTGCCCCATGCGTCCCGCCAATCAGTCAACACCGCCGAATACCAATAACGGCTAAAGGAAACGAATAAAGGCGTATATCTACCGAATTATTTCAATATGTCAGTTTTCCGGACTAAATATGAATGGCAGCCATAGGCGGATCCAGGGGGAGGCAAAGTGGGCAAGTGCCCCATCCGTCGGATCCAGGGGGCAAAGTGAGTTCGTACCCCCCCCATCAACCCTCGGCACCCCCTGAAATGGTCATGGTGCCCCCCCTGAAATGTCGCTTCCCACTCCCTCCCACCAACCCCCCTCAGGATTCGAAAACCGGCTCCCACCGACAGTATTTTGCGCCCATCCGATTGGGTTTTCCGGTAAAGAATGGCACCCCTGGGAAGGTGTCCCCCCGATCAGAAATCCTGGATCCGCCTATGATAGCAGCCCAAGGATAAGGGCCAACCCCTGCAAGAAGCAGTCTCAAAGGAGTAAAAGGAGGCATAGGCGGATCCAAGTTTATTTTCGAAAGGGGGGCGTCTTCCGAGCAGGGGGTGCCAAATTCTATCACAGAGTGGCCAATTCTCACATCCAGGACTTCTTTGGGGGGGGCAGGGGCTCAAGCATCTCCCGCCATTGCCTTCGATCAGTCTCCTCGTATGTTTTTACTGTATGCGCTCTGATATATTGAGGGGGGAACTTGAAACCCTAGGCAACACCTATTAGGTGGACGCAAAATCTTATCGGATTTTCGCATCCTGGGGGGGCAATGGGAAGCGACATATCAGGGGCGACATCGACCTTTCAGGGGGCGCCGTGACCATTTCAATGGGTGCCAAGGGTCAATGGGGGGGGTTTCGCCGAGGGTCGATCAGGGGGTCGCCGAGGGTCAATGGGGGGGCACCGAGGGTCGATGGGGGGCGCCGAGGATCAATCGGGGAAAGTGCCCCTCTTTCCCCGCCTGGATCTGCCTATGAATGAAGCATCCCAGTAGAAAATATCGAGTTGATGCATCGGCGCACCATAATTCATCAAAACACTACGGAATAATTCAAACAATCTTGGGGACAAAAACTACAGGATCTAAAAACTTTCTAATACAAATCAATATAAAAACTTAGAAAATGTGAAAATACCACTTTTAAGCTCTATTTACTTCACAAACAGACGAAAGGCACGGTTTTCCTCTATTTCCTCATTCGTCAGCACATGGTGAGCAGTAACTGTGTGACACCAAGAAAAATATTTTTGCAGTCTACAATTTTGTAATTTTGTTTTTATACTATTATTTTTCATTGACTTTCCCCGAAAAATTATCTAAAAAAATAATACCTGTCTGGCTGCACAGTTTCAGAGCAATCTTTTCATCGTTCTTTACTGTTGGGGCTGGATCGTGCAGTTTAGACGAATATTTGAGGGAGCGTTCAAAGACAGATTTTCTAATTCAAAGTAGAACTCCCCCTCAAATTTTAGGAAGAGTTAAAATTGACCAGGTAGAAAGATTCCCCTGGTCTTTTCTAAGCTCCTGTTGTGTTTTCTGAAAACATCATTCCGGGCGTTCCCATTCTTGGGAATGTGAGTTTCCATTTATGGAACAAGCGTTCCCAAATATGGGTCAATGTTCCCATTATTGGGAACGTAGCTATTCTTGGGAACGCTGACCAGTTTCCCCTACTGAAACTGAAAAATTGGCAATACTGGAGGAAAACAAATTAATAATTTAGACACTTATTTAAGAAATATGGTTTCCGACCCTTTCCACCCTTTGTAGCTGTGAGATAATGACGGATTTCGTCCCCAATTATATTGTAAAAAAATCACCGCGGAAAGTGAGTAAAATATTTGTGCGCAGCATGCCTGATTAGTGATTACGCAGGAAACCAATCATTACTAGTCCGTAACGCATAAATTTGTCATCCTTCAGTAATACCGAAAAATTTTATATCTGAAAAAAATTTCAGCCCTGCAAAATATCAATTACCCTTTACAAACCACCTAGTTCTCCAACAAGAGCCAAGCGAGCGCGGCTACACCACATCCTCCTTCCTTCCCCCACCTTCCTCCCTCTTCTTTCCTGTCATCAAATTGAAATAGGCTGAGCTTTCCAAATATGGAGGCCAAGCAAAAATCTGTGTTCAGGAAAAACAAGTAGTAGGAATTTCATTCTTTGATTCGTGCAATATTAGTTAGATCCATACACGTATATTTGGAACATGGTACCTCATCGTACACTCCTACTTCCATGTAAAAACCGTATGCTCCCCCGGCGCGGGGCCCCTAAGCTACGCCGGGAGGCAGCTACTCGTGGTTACGAGTCACAAAATAAAACATGGAGGCAAATACATTGAAGACACACGCAGCAGCGGTAAAGAGCACATACGGAGACAAATAAAGATCAGTTGGCTGAGGCCACGCAGGTCAGGGACACAACCCGGTAGGTCGAACGGACCCCAGCGGGCCACCGTGGCGACGCCGCCGCGCACCGGCGGCCGAACGGCACCAACCCAGGTCGACCGAAGAGCGGAGGCGCCGGCCGAGGTCGGGCGAGACGGAGACTCAGCCCGCCCGACCGACAGCCCACAGCGACCCACCGGGGCGGCATAGCCTCGCCCCAGCTGCCAAGCGCAGGGCCCCACTCTCGGCGCGCGCTTCTTGGTTAGGCGGTGCGCTCCGCTCCACGGGACCGAGCACAACGGTTTCACCGCCCCGCGGGTAACAGGAGCAGCGCCGCCCTTCGTGATGTCCAGAGTCGGCCCCGTAGCGACGAGGCCGTCCGCCACCAGCGACCAGCCACCCCAGGTCACACGGTGAGCCAGCAGTGAGGAAGTCGTCCGCGGGCAACGGTGACCACAGTAGAGTCCGGCGGCGCGCTCAGCTCCCCGGGACCGAGCACAACGGTTCCACCGCCCCGGGGTAGCAGGAGCAGCGCCGCCCCCAGAGAAGTCAGCCCCCGCACGGGCGAAGCCGCCCGCCGCCAACGACCAGTCGCGCCCCCGCTCACCCGGCGAACCAGAGGCGAGGATGTCGCCCACCGGCAAGGCGACCACGGAGGGGCCGGCGGCGCGCTCTACTCCCCGGGACCGAGCACCACGGTTTCACCGCCCCGGGGTAGCAAAAGCACGCCGCCATGGATGCCGCAGACCGGAGAATGCGCCGCAACCCGCCCGGCGCGCACCCCCACCACGGGCCAGCGGCGCACCCACGGCGCCACTCTCAATCAGCCGTCGCCAGGTCCTGAAATAGTGTTTTTTATTTGTTAGAATTTGGGAAGGGAGTGGATATTATTTTTTTATAGCACTACAGATGTCGTGGAGAGATTTGAGGGCGCGTGGTAAGTTCGAGGAAATGATAGGTGTACAGGTGCCGGAGGCAGGCCTGTGTGGTACCTTACTGCCAAATCAAAGATTACAGCGCTTTTTTTACTCCTGCTTATTTTTACTTGCTTGTATTACTTTTTGTACTTTACTTATGCAAAGAGACGAATAGTGACAAAAGCTGGTGCATAATATGTTTATTTTAACGGTTTACAATGATACAATTAGGGATACAAAGATACCAATAAGAGGGTTTACGATATTCAATATTTGTCTAGGTAAAGTTTTGTAATCACTGTCCTGAAAAACGCTTTACTTTGTGGGATATCATCCAGTCTTCTGATTTTAGGAGTAATCACATTATTCCAGGTTCGTGGGGCCGCAATGAATAAAGAAAATTTCCTGTACATGGTTGAGGCGAAGGGGACCTGAAAGTGTTGGGTTCGTCTTATATCAGGGAGAAGGGGATTTGGGTTAGTTGTATTGATCCTTTCACTGAGGGGGCACGGTAAAGTCTGGTTGAGATGGCTATGGAGGAGTTTTAATTGGGCTACTTCCGTCAGATCTTCAATTTTCATGATTTTGTATTTTTTAAATAAGGGACTGGTGTGAGCAAGGGGCTCAGATTGATCTATCAAACGGACAATTTTTTTCTGTAGCATCATCAGCTTATTTAAATGATATTTGAATGTGCTCCCCAAATTGGAAGGCAGTAATTCAAGAAAGGGAGAATAAGAGCATTGTAGAGCAGGAGAAGATGACCAGAGTCCAGAATATGTTGTGACCTACGTATAAGACCTATATTACGTGATATTGTGTTTTCTATACTTTGTATATGGTTGGTCCACTTCAGATCCTCATTGATGTAGACGCCAAGATATTTTGTAGTGAATTTTCTGTCCAGTACGCCATTATTAATTTTGATAGTCAAATTGGGTACACTACGAGTGGAGAATATTTGGTAAGTTGATTTTTTTGTGTTAAGGGTGAGCCGGTTACATTGGAGCCAGGTGGTTATATCTGATAGACTGTTGTCAATTTTGGATTGCAGTTCATCAATATTTTTAGCGGTATATAGCAGTGCAGTGTCATCTGCGAAGAGATAGAATTTCGGGGCATTTGAGCTTCTTGATATATCATTTATATAGATTAGGAAAAGGAGGGGGCCCAGCACACTAACCTGCGGTACACCAAGGGATACTTTTTTGGGATTAGCTGAGATAGTCGAGTTGTACTTCAGAGTTTGTGAACGATTTGACAGGTATGATTTGAAAAATTTTAATGAATTGTCTTGGATGCCCCAAAAGTGTAATTTTGATAGGAGAATTTTGTGATTCACGGTATCAAACGCCTTACTGAAATCCAGGTAAATTGTGGCAGAAATCATTTTTGTTGCAAGGGCAGAGGTAATAGAGTAGGGTAGGGCAATGGGCATGAAAGTACTATGTTTTTTCCGAAAACCGAACTGGTATTTGTATAGCATGTCAATTTCGGTCAAATATTCAGTGAGCTGGGCACATACAATTTTTTCTAAAACTTTTGAAAGCACCGGTAAGATTGAAATTGGGCGATAGTTAGTAAAAGTGAAGCGGTTACCTGACTTAAATATAGGTACTATGAGTGCTGTTTTAAATTCATCCGGAAATAACCCGTTGCAGAGACATATGTTAAATAAATGAGTTAAGTGTGGAGAGATTACTGGGTTAATAGCTTTCAAAATTTTTGAGCTGACTCCATCGTAACCGGCGCCTTTGTTACTGAGAGAAGAAATGATTTGTTCTACTAATTGCGTATTCACCAGGTTAAATTCAAAACGTTGCGTTGTTTGGTTGCCCAGGTATTCAAGAGGATCTGAAGTGGACTGTGGTAGCGCCTGATCAAGTTTTGTTGCTATTTTGGAAAAGTAATTGTTGAATTTGTCTGCAATCAAAGAGGGTTCAGTGATGTATTCATCATTTACTTTGAATTGTCCTGGAAGATCCCGTTTTATTTTATTTTTACGACTAAGGGTGAGAAGAGTGTCCCAGAGTTTTTTTGGATGGTCTTTTTCCTCGTTTAATTTTCTCTGAAAGTAGAGCTTACGGGCTGTTCGAATCGTGCTAGTGAGGTAATTATTGTAGTTTTTGTAGTTAGTTTCATCGACTTTATCTCGAGATTTCATAAATTTTAGGTAGAGGTCAGATTTATGGTTGATGCATTTAAGAAGGCTAAATGAGATCCAAGGCCGAATGGGGGTGATTCTGCGAGATTTCTCTTTAATTGATAATTTTGTGATCTCTTCATTTAAAGTAGTCTGGATAACTTTTGCTGCTGTTACAGGGTCAATAATAGAAGAAAAATTTCGGAACTTTTGTGCTAAATTCTGTTTGAGTATAACTATTTTCCGAAAGTCAAAAGATAGTTGGGGTTTAGGGCACTGGGAGGGTAATCTTATAGTGGAATTCAACTCAATAGTAATCGGGAGATGGTCACTTAGATCAGTCAATATAATAGATGATGACTTAATGATAGAATTATCGTTTAGAAAAAAATTATCTATGAGGGTTTGTGATTCAGATGTTATTCTTGTTGGGAGGGAAATGCAGGGATGAAACCCCTGTGAGGACAGTAAATGCAAGAAAAGTGAGGTGTGCTCTTGGCAGCTGGATTTAATAAGGTCAAAATTAAAGTCACCTCCCAGTAAGCAGATCTTGTTTTCGGATGAAATTTTATCAAGGGTTTTTTCAAGATAGTCCATAAAGATTGCTGTTGGATATGATGGTGATCTATAGAGTGATCCGACCAAAACGTGAAAGGGAAATAGGTTATGAATATCAAAGAAGCAAGATTGATGTTGTATCAGACTGGACTCTAGGTCACCCCTCCTGCTGTAGGAAAGATGTTTGCTAATATAAATTCCTGTCCCCTTTCCTTTGCATTGTGTTGGTGAAGAAGGTTCAAAATTATAGTCTTTAATGTGATATGAGTCTTTTAGTTCGGGAGTTAACCACAGTTCTGAGAGCATTATTATTAATGGCTTGTATTTGAGTTGCGAGATAAATGCTTGAAGAGAATCAAAATGTTTGGGTAGTGACCGAATGTTAAAATGTATTATTGGGATACTTCCTTGAAGGCTACTTTCATTGTAAGTTGAAACTGAGTAGTATTTGCAGGTTTCAAGAATGTTTTGCACGCCAGATAATTCTAAATCATGGTCATTTACATGTGTTGAAAAGACTGGAAGAAATCTATTGTTAACATTTTGGTTAAGAGCGAACTGAATTTTCAGGGACTACACAGGAAACAAATGGATGAAGTATTTCCAATGCCACTAAGCTTCAATCGGGGTTACAATTAGCAAATATCCTTTGGGAGAAAAGTGTGGAGAAAACAGAGCTTTAACAATTTGTCACAAACCTTTACTGTTTTACTTAGTTTTTAGGTGGACCAACCATTTTTGGAGTTTAAAAACTTTAAATTCTCGTGCAAGATGAAGTAGACCTCTAGTGCCCTATTTAAGCTGATTATTGGTACAATATTTATATACCTATGTTGTAATACTTTCTAACAATTTTTTTACAATATATTATTAGACATGACTGATTTGTGTTAAACACTGTGAGTGGCACCCGTGGTGGTTAACGGCGACGACGGACGAAACCCCCCAGGAGCAACAGTCAGAGCAGGCGGCCGAGCGTGGGAAGGATGCGGATGCGGGATGCCACCGGTCACAACAGGTGCAGACACCAAAGCAGGCACATGGTCAGCAGGTCGGCCCCCAGCAGGAAGCGGCACAGTCCCCACCCCAACTGTAGCAGCAGTCCGTGCTGCAGGGGCATCACCAGTCGGCACACCAGTGGAAGCAACCGTTTCGGTGGTGCCCCGAATCATGGGTGGGGTGTCCTCACCACAAGCAGGCCAGTCACCAGGGGGAGCAGTACCTTGACCCCCGGACAGGGCAGCAGCATCCCACCCCCTCGGAAAGCACCCCATCCCTTAGGCTGACCATCATCCAAAACACCAGACGGAGGAGTACCCCCAGCAGCACCAGACGATGCAGCACCGGACGATACAGCACCCTGGGCACCAGGCTGTAGAGAATTTTGTTATGATTTAAGCAAATCAAAGATCACACTTCTCTCTGCTAATAGCAATATCTGCTTGTAACAGGCAAAAGTAATGAAGGAGCTGCAGACGGCGCATTCAAGGCCCTAAAAGATATTGACCCCAGTCACGCTCATCCGAGGCGCTAGTGTCCCATCCAAGATGGCCACGAAAGAAAGACTCCGAAAGGTAAACAACGTTAGTGGGCCCCGGGAATAGCATGGTAAGCGGTGAATTATGTGTTTTATGCCTGGTATGTGGCAGCGGCTTATAACCAGCCGCTGCGAAAGGCAGTAAGGAACCCAAATTCGAAGAGTTTTTGGTGCCAAGGAGCAGTTTGTAGTCAGGATCAGGTTGAAGTTTGCTGCCCCCCACTTTTTTGCCGGTGGCGACGCTTATGTTTGGAAACGAATTTTCCATCGTACATTCAAACTGGAATTCCAGACAGCTTGAAACTAATAAAGGCATATATCTACCGAATTATTTCAATATGTCAGTTTCCCGGGCTAAAAAGGAATGCAGCCATAGGCGGATCCAGGGGACGGCAAAGTGGGCACATGCCCCATAGGCAGATCCAGGAGGCAAAGGGAGTATGTGCCCCCCATCGACCCTCGGCGCCCCCTGAAATGGCCACGCCCCCTGAAATTCTGCCTCTCACCCCACCCCCTCCCAGGATACGAAAGTCGGCTCCCACCGATAGGGTTTTGCTCCCATCCGATAGTGTTTCCCGGTCAAGAATGGCGCCCCGCCCCCGGGAAGGTGCCGCCTGATCGGCAATCCTGGATCCGCCTATGATGACGGTCCAAGGATAAAGGATTACTCCTGCTAGAAGCAGGCTCAAGGGAGTGGAAGGAGGCATAAGCGGAACTGGAGATTGCCTCACAGCCAGTCTGCAAAGTATGGCAGCAGGCCAGACGAGTCGCACCAGCCATCTAAAATTATCGCACCACCAGCCTCCAAAAATTCGCACCAATCTGCCACATACCAGGGAAAAATGCACGCATTCCTACCCCTACAATGCAATGCTACCTCAATCATTAGTTAGTTAAGGACTTTTTATAAGGCCCTCTCCTGTGTCTTAATATCCATTCAGTCATTATTTGTTTAGTTAAAGTGTCACTAACCTCACAAATTCGCACCAGGTTGATAAAATTCGCACCACTTGGTGCTGTCTCCAAGGGCACTCGCAGTGGCGGATCCAGGGGGGCAAAAAGGCAATTGCCCCCAAACGGAAAAGCTCGGGGCAAAACTATGTTTTTGCCCCCCCAAAGCGATCGACCTCCTTTTTCCCCCGACTCCTTTTTAGCTTGTAAGCAAAATTTTGGTGCTTCAACTCTCAACTTCAAACAGAATTAGAGAAGTTCAGTATAAATATTGGGGCTTGGATAGGAAAAAATGTATCTTGAGCCCATATTTTTCACCCGTGACTTTTTTTGCTTTTTGTCTCCAGTTCCCAAAATCCTACCGAAAAGGCATATTGTAGCGCAATTTTTCACTGTGCGACGTTTTTTTTTGCTTTTCGACTTTGGTTTGCCCCTCCCAAACCCAAGACCCTAGAATCCCAGGTTGGTTCAAGTTTTCTACTAGTAAAATTTTGGTTGTTTTTTGGTGTCTACTAAGAAAGGAAACATCTCCTCATTTTGAGGGTTAAAATTTAAGCTTTGCGGACAAATCAAGTTTAAACATTTAAGAAAAGAGCCATAGAATACACCTTTTTGCACTTTAATGTCTGCGAAGCGAAATATGTTGACAAACCCAGTAGCATTTGGTATGTTATACTAAAAAGTATACTAGTCTGGCAATCCTTCTACGGTTTTTACTGATCCGCAATACTGTAAAAGAGAAACATGACAGGACCGAGCGAGAATAAAAACCAATGAAACGACATACGGGGTGAAAGGATTGGGTTTGGGTAAATACGGAAACAGCAACGATAGTAGGAAATATCGCACCTCAGAGCCCGATTATAGCCGCTGCTCAAGGCCTAAATGCAACACGTGCCGATCGCTCTAACAGTTGCAGTCATGGGCGTCGAAAGCAGCATGGACGTGTAATGTGCTCCCCAGTGGCTATTGGAGGACCAAGTGCCTTTTTGTCTCCTACATCCGCCAAGTGCCAATTTTTCCCCCTCCCATGTCGTCATTGCCGGACCACTCCTGTTCCCCCGTAAAAATTTTCTGGCTTCGCCTCTGACTCACCCCATTGAAACCCTTAAATGTGATTAAATTTTACCCAAAGTTATTGTAATTGGGCTGTTTATATATATATATATATATATATATATATATATATATATATATATATATATATATATATATATATATATATATATATATATATATATATAGGGCACTAGTCATAGGCGGATCCAGGATTACCAGTCGGGGGGGGTATTCTTCCCGGGAGGGGATGTCATCCAGACCAGGGGGCTTCGTTCGGACCAGGGGGCCCCATTTTTGGCTGGCAAAACCATCAGGTGGGCGCCAAATCCTATCGGCGGGCGCTGCTTTCCGCATCCTGCGGAGGGATGGGAAGCGACATTTCAGGTGGCTCCATCGACCCTTCAGGAGGCGCTGTGACCATTTCAGGTGTGACCTCGAGGGCACATCGGAGGACACCCGCCCGGGCTTTGTCCCCTGGATCCACCTATAGTACCAGTGGCGGATATAAGGAGGTTATGGGGCTCACGAGCCCCTAAATTTCGAGGGGACCCCTCCGAGATGTCTAATAATATCTGTATAAGCAAAGGCTGTTCGGAGGCTATGGCGGGGGACAGTGGCGGGTACAGGACTTTTGGGGTATGGGCAAGGGGGTTCGAGCCTCCTCGCCATTGCCTCACATCAGCATCGGCCTATGCATTTACTAGACACTAACATAGGGGGGCTCGAGCCCTAGTCCCCTTGTATCCGCCACTGGCAGTGGGAGAGGTGTGAGTTTTCTAGCCTCCCCAAAATAAGTCCTGGACCCGCGACCGCGCGGTACCTCAAACAATTTGTTCGTCTTGCTAAGAAACCTCCATGGGAAAAACCCGTACTTCGTATTTTCATCTAAGCAGCGATGACGTGAAGGATGAAATTGCGATGTTATTACACTGATAATGACTCTTAAAAGCAACGGAACATCACTGCGATAAAGCCCTGAAGTCCCTGCAGGCCGGTCTTAGGGCTGCAGAAACTCTGTACTGGCTAGAAATATGAGCAAACTTGTCAACTAAGCCATTTTTGACGTCTTTCAGTCATTTTCAAGCTTTACTGACCACGTCAAATATACCCAGTTTGCTGATACTTCAAGCCGCAAAACGCCTGCGGCATCGCGGCGATGACGTCACCGCCGCAAAATGCCAGGCAACTTGAACGGGGGCTGTCCCAAACCAACTGGCTAGATCCGCCACTGGGCACTCGCTCCGACGAGATCTCGTCGAAAATGGCATAAAAACTTTGCACGCTGGCCTCACAGCCGCTTACCAGGTGGCTGTGAATGGAAGTCAGATGGCTGAAAATGTCTGCAACAGACAGCATCATTTGAGCCTATCTTCTCCTCAATTCTCAGTTTCAACTTACACTGCTTGAGCAGCACCTTATCCTGAGGAAACTTGTGAAAGCTGAGAATTCGACACTTTCTTCGGAAGGATACACACTGAGGAACGCGGCAGTTCTGATTGGATCTAATAGTTATCCGTCTCTTCTCCATCTTCTTTGAACTTTCCAAGATTATAACAAACAAGAAAATAACGCCAGTCTTCAATATTCACGTCCACCCAACGTCACGTATAACCACACTCCTTCACAGCAACGAGTTTACAACGACTGAAAGTCCGTTAAAAACCTGTGCGAAGTTTGAAAATGCGCCGGATATGAAGCAGCCGCGCCAGACGTTAGTCCCTCTCCTGGCGTTTACAAGAAAAATCCGCCAGGTGCCAACACTTTCGATGACCAAGGCCAATTGAAGACAAAAGAAATATGTGATAATTAGTTAAAATAGGGATAACTTCTAAGAATTATCACGTGGTACTGTATATTATCTTTACCCTGGAGCTACTAAAGTTTCAGCTTTTACTTGGTTGAATATTTTCTTCAAACCGTGCTTCAAAAACAGCAATTGGGCAAATTCAATCCCGAGACTTTTATTTTTATTTGTCCTATTGTTGGAGGACGGCGGCGACGGACAATGCAGGCGCGTCGTGCGGAGGTTGGAGTGAAGAGACTTTGATGCCATTCATGTTTTATTCACAACAAAACACGTAGACGTAAAATTAAATATTTTTGATGAGAAGCATGTTCAGGATCAGGATCACTGGGACCACTGTGGTAAGTTTCCAGTCGCTTGGTAAAGTACCCTCATCCAGAGACATCCTAAAGATAGTCGAGAGAGGCAAAGAAAGCGAATCCGCAGCATCATAGAGAACCCTAGGGTGAATCTGGTCAGGACCAGGGGAACTTGAAACCTTAAGTGAGCGAAGCTTGCATGATACTGCCTCCTGAGATATTGGAATGTCCTCTAGGAATGGACCAGTGCAGCGTCTTGAATGGAGGGCATTTAGATGAGTCTTCGACTGTAAACACACTGGCGAAGCAGATATTAAGCAGTCTTGCTTTCAAGTATTGTCTGTCACAAGCCGACCATTTTTCTTCAGCAGATCCTCTATACCGCCCCTGGTCTTCATCCTAGTCAGTCTGCAGAGTGGAGCACTCGCAGGCGCTGGGCAGCCAAAGCCTGCCAATTGGGGCAGAAATTGGATGCTGGGGCAGACTCCTCAACGGGGGTATTTTACGATACATGTTTTATCTACTCAATTTTAAACGTAACACCCAGAAATGAAATAAACCGTGCATCCAACTCCGACGACAACGCACTCACGACCCTCCACGCCAGCAGCAGCTATCTAGCATTCATGATGCACGACTTCAAGAATACATTTATTCAAAGGTATATTTACAAGCAAAGTCTTTTCCCCCAAAGACGTCATTTGCCACTGCTTTCACTGCGTATAATCAATACTTTAAAAAATTATTTCAATTGATAACTAAATTCAATAAAGAATAATGTTTTCCAAAGCTAAACATTTTCCCCTGCATTTTCTCACATTTGCATGAAAGCATAAAAATTTGGAATATTTACAAGACCCAAGCGAAGAAAGATTCCCTTACGCTCTTGTGACGTCACATCACTGACCTGCATTTTTCTTGGGGGAGGGTTGACATGCTTTGCTTATGTGTGGACCATTTGAACGGTGGACCCTTTGAATAGTGGACCTTTTGACATAGACCCAATTTGCCGGCCTTTGGCGATCAAAACAGCAGAGGAAATGCAAAAACTACATACAGGAAATTTTATTTTGAGTTCTAAGATTGTTTTTGTAATTCAAACTAGGTTTAGATTACAAATTTATAAAGAAATTTAAACTTTGCTTTAGAAAGCGCCTGTTGCCTGCTTTTTTATTAATTTCCAGGAACTTTGACTTTCGTCTATTAGAAATTTCCTTCATTTGGTATCTTTTTGGCCACATCTCTTGATGACAAATATGACGCTTTGCGACAATTCAGCTTTACGGCACAACTTTAACTAATGATTGTCGTTTCTTTTCATTATTTTTCTTCTTCCCTCGGTGATTACCCGGACCGACTGCTGCCCCAAGAGCCCGCCCTCTGCCCCAAGATCGACCAAAAGCTGCCCCAAATCGGTAGGTCTGCCCCGAGGCTGCCCCAACGAGATCTCGTCGAAATCTGCCACATTCTGCAGACTGGATCCTAGTACCGGCATATTTCCAAAGTGACTTAGGGTTGGTCTTGATGTCCATTGCAAGATTATGCTTGTAATCATGATGGAGTTGGTGTGTCAGAGCCCTTAGTTCGTTCCCGCATCTCCGAAGTCTGGCCAGGTCAATGATATCTTGTGTTTCAAAGAATGTTTTTGCCAATTTGTTCTTTTTGTCTTAAAGTTTCAGGGCAGAGTGTGACATGTAGAAGTTTCTGGACTTTCTGGTGGTAGTGATTTTCGGGATACACAGGGCTGTCACAGTAGCTAGATGACCTTTGAAGAAGCCATAGTATGTATTGATGTCAGTGTGTCCAGTACCCATCCAATTAATCTCAAGAATCATGCTATTGAACCTTTCTAGGTCGGCCCTTCCTGAGGCACAGTGCAGAAGATTTGTTTGTGTGGTTTGGTACATAACATCTGAGCTGAAATTGAATCAGTAGGTGATCGCTCTTACCAATGCCTGGCAAGTAGTCAATGTTGTTAATCATGGTGTCTTCATTGGTGAAGACAAGATCTAAGATATTAGGCCTCTGACCCAGGAAGTGGTGAGTCGGGTGAGTAATATGCTGAAAGAGTAGGTTATGATGCATAATTTCAAGGAGATTGTGTAATGGGTGCCCAACAGGAGCCCCAGAGTAGTTCCCAGTCCAATTGATTTGGGGGAAATTAAAGTCCCCAGCAATCAAAAGATGAGATGGGGACTGTGCAGCTATCCTTGAAAGCAGATCAGAGAATGCAGACATGCTGAGGAGGCCATTTCCAGAGGGACTCTGATACAAACACCCTATAACAAAAGCATTGCTACCCTGCAGCCTGATCTTGATCCCAATCTACAAGAAAGGTGTCAAAAGTGACCCCGGAAATTACCGCCCAGTCAGTCTGACTTCCGTTGTGTGCAAGATTCTAGAGTCGCTGGTCAAGGATAGCCTGCTCCAGCACTTGGACTCTCAGGATCTATTGTCACCTCACCAGCATGACTTTCGCCCAAAGCGGTCGTGCGAGTCCCAGCTCTTGGAGGTTCTAAACGAATGGACCATGCTTCTCGAACACAACAGCCCTGTGGACTCAGTTTACCTCGACCTACGCAAAGCTTTCGATTCTGTTCCGCACCGGCGTCTTGTCATGAAACTCGAGGCTTATGGCATCAGAGGCAAGGTACTTCGCTGGATCTCTGCATTTTTGTCGAATCGCTACCAGCGTGTTATTGTCCAGTTGGCGCTCTCAGATTGGGTCAGGGTCACCAGCGGAGTTCCCCAGGGCCCTGTCCTTGGCCAGCTGTTCTTCCTGATATACATTAATGACTTGCCAGACTATGTTTCTTCAGGAATAAAAATAATTGCTGACAACACCAAACTATACGCCAGTGTAAACCGAGACTCTGCAGCCACTTCCCTCCAAGAGGACATCCACTGCGCTTTTGAATGGTTATCTAGATGGCAGATGCCTTTTAATAACGACAAGTGTGTCATAATGCACATCGGCAACTCCAATCAGGGACGTAATTTCATGATGAACTCAGCTATTCTCCACACAACTCAAGTCGAGAAAGACCTGTTGTTGTTGTTGTTGTTGTTAGGTCCCTCCGGCCTCCCTAGGGAGGCGTAGCCGTCCGGCTCTGGAGGGACCTGGTGGCCGTCGCCACGGCCGCGACGTATTCGCCGCCGCGCACCTCCTCGGCTCTCGGGTGGATACGCCCGAGGATGCGGTGGCGCATCGCCATCAGGGCCGGACATCGGCACAGAATGTGGGTTGGGGTGTCCGATTCCTCCCGGCAGAGACGGCACCAGCTGGCCCTGCAGCGAGCGTCGCTGCACTGGGCGCACTGCCGGGATGGGTGTCGCCCAATCCTGTGAAGGTAGGCTGTCGAGCCGGACCAATGGCCCGCCCGCAGCTGCTGGATATCCACCGCCGCGTTCCGCGCGAGTCCCGCCACCGGACGCGGCAGACGGTCGCCCATGAGCAGCCGGTACCAGCCGTCCGGCCAGCGGCGGACCGACTCGGTGCGCGCTGTCCGTGCTGTCGATGTGTGATGGGGAAGGGTCGCCGGCAGCCAGGCAGCAGCTGCATGCTCGATGGCACCCCGTACGTAGCCGTTGGCTAACGCTCTGAGCTGCCGTTCTTCCAATCCCCAGTCACGTCCGGTGAGCGACCTGAGGTGGGCGAGTCGCGGCCTGGTCAGTTTTTTTCATGTTGCGGCAGTGAGCCCCAAAGTGTAGCAGCCGGTCTAGCGTGACTCCCAGTAGCTTGAGGTGATCTCCTGCTTCAACGGTCTTCCCCGCCACCTTGATGGTACAGTCGACCGCGTCGCGGGACCACTGGGAGAGTACGAGAGCTTGGGTCTTTTCACCGGCTACACGCATTTTCGACTGCTGGGCCCATCTAACCAGCGCGTCCGCGGCCAATTGGGCTCTGGTCCTGGCCGTCGATATATCGTTGCCGGCGCACAGGGTCGCAGTGTCATCAGCGTAGAGGAAGGGGGTTACCCCCGAGATCCTCCTGAGATCAGCCGCGAGCGGGGCTGCCCATAACAAGAACAGGGTCGGAGACAGGACATTGCCTTGCGGCAGGCCTGCCCGGAACACCCGCTCACGACTCTTGGTGCCGTTGACCTCCACTCGTGCACGGCGGTCGCGCAAAAAGCTCCAGGTCCATCGGACCAGGCACAACAGGGACTCCCTCCTCCAGCAGTCGGGCTCGTAGCAGGTGGTGGTCAACCGTGTCATAGGCACGGGCAAAATCGAAGGCCACTAGGACGTACTTTTGGGCTGCAGATCCGTCCTCGGTCGTCTTTGATCGCGCCTTGGGACGGTTCCAGCCGTCCTGAACCTGCTGGGCGAGGCGTCCAAGGCTGTCCTCTACCGACCGTCCCTCTCTAAAGCCGACTTGTTCTGCGGGGATGAGGTCACGCTGAGCTGCGGCGAACGAGAGACGGGAGAGGATGAGGCGCTCCGTCAGTTTGGACAGGTGGCTAGTCAGCGCTATTGGGCGGTAGCTACTGACGAGGCGCTTGTCCTTGCCGGACTTTGGGATAGCACTATTGTGGCTTGGCGCCGCTCCCCTTGGGACCGTGCCTTCCTTCCGCGAGCTGTTAATCAAAGTCAGCAGAGCCTCCCGGGCGACGGGGCCGAGGTACCTGAGAATCTCGTTGGTGATGAGGTCAGGGCCCGGGGCCTTCCTCAACTTCAGGCTTTGGAGCTCTCGCACCAGTTCCGGCATGGTGAACTCGGCGCAGCAGAGGGTGCGGGCTCCATCGCACTCCGAACAGCGAGAGAAGGCTGGGTCTCTGGACTTGGCCTTGGCTTCGCGGTCCAACTTCGGGGCTCGGACTTGGCGCGATACCCTTGCATAGGTGCTGCAGAAGGCCTCGGCTTTGTCAGAGTCCCTGATGAGCACACGACCGTCCTCCTCCATCGCCTGTCCATCACGATGCTCATCATCCGTCGCCCTTTCCCATTTCTTCAATAGTTTGGAGACTGCCGATGTCGTTGGGCCGGTTCAGTTTCTCCGAGACGAATTCGCGGAATTTCGCCCGGGAGACTTTCGCCTCCACAGTGGCTTTCTGCTGCTTAGCACGGATCCAGCGGAGTTTGGAGTCCCGATCTCCATCAGTAACCGCTGCGCGCGCCGCCTTCCTCTCCTCGATGGCTTCCAGAAGCTCCGGGTCAAGCGCCCAGGGCTTAAGATCCGCCCGAGAGCCCCTCGGGATATAACGGGCGCTAGCACGCTGCAGCACGGCGGTGAAGTGAGTGCACAGGTTCTGGCCACTGGCTGGCTGGGGCACCGCCTCTGACAAGGCAGCCTCACAACACTCGGTTCATGCCCGCCAATCCGCCTTCCGGAACTCCCAGCGCGTCTTACGCACTCTGTGGGGGTGAACTTCCCCGGCCTGGGTCGTAATCTTGATGACCATGGGGAGATGATCGCTCCCCAGGTCAGGTCCCAGCTCCCATGTTGCCCGACGGGCGAGGCTTCTCCCGCAGGCGGCGAAATCCGGGGCGGTACGGCTACCCGTACGATAGCTGATGAAGGACGGTGCACCGGAGTTCAGCACCGCCCAGTCCTCGCTGTCCAGCCACGACGCGATGCGCTGGCCGACCTCATCCGCCGCCTCGCAATGTTCGTCCCACATGGGATGGTGGGCGTTGAAGTCTCCCAAGTAGAGCTAGACAAAGTAGTGGTGTTTAAACTCTAGATGGCTGCATTTGTGAACTTAGAACACTGAACTGGTTTTTAGCATCTGAGAAGCCACTATAACGATGGGCGCGACATAGCCTAGTCGCTGAAGCGCCCTAAACTCCAACACACACACACACGAAGTCTCCGACGATGATGTTGTCGGCGCTGGTAGGTAGACAGGCAGGGTCGAAGTGGTCCTCACGCTGGTCGTCTGCTGAGGAACGTATGGGGGGCCGGTAGACGTCGAGAAAGACCTTGGAGTACTGATCGATACCGAGTTGAAATTTAGACAGCAGGCTTCAGCTGCTGTCGGAAAGGCTACCAGAGTCCTAGCAGTCATAAAAAAGTAATTTGCCATCCTGGACACATGCACCCTTCCGCTGCTCTACAAATCCCTCGTCCGGCCACTTCTCGAATACGGAAACTCTGTGTGGGGACCTTTTAATAGGGCAGACCAAATCCTCCGGGAAAAGGTTCAAAGACGCGCTACCCGCCTGATTAGCTCCCTCAGAAGTGTTCCGTATATTGATAGGTTTCGCGCTTTAAGGCTCCCTTCGCTGTACTATCGGAGGCGTCGTGGCGACATGATTCGTGTGTTCTAGCTGCTCCACGGTCTCATTGAACAGGACTACGCTCAGTTCTTCAGACTTGATGTTTACTCTCGAACTCGGGGCCATCCGTGGAAGTTGGCTAAGCCAGAAGCGGTCACTAGAGCCCGACGGAACTTGTTTGGTGTTCGAGTGGTTAACCACTGGATCTCACTGCTGAGCTCAGTGGTGTCGACTCCCACTGTCGACCTTTTCAAAGCTCGCCTCGACTCCCACTGGAATGCCTTCATATACCAAGTTCCTAAACTAGACTTTTCAGGAGGTCCCCCCTTTCCCCCATGGCCCATAAAGTTTTCTTGTGGGCAAAACTGAGGTTACTTTCCCTGAGTAAGACCTAGTTGAGCTACCCTGATATTTTAGCTCGTCGGAGATTCGGAACCAGCGGGCCGGAGTGGCCCTCATTATCCGAAATTGTTAGGTTAGGTTATGTTTGCTAGCACCTTCACACCCCAGTGTGCAAAGTATGGCATTTTCGACGAGATCTCGTCGGTGCGAGTGCCCTTGGAGACAGGAGCGTGTGGTGCGAATTTTATCAACCTGCTGCGAATTTGCGAGACTGGTGCGAGGAAGGTGACACCAAAAACAAAAAAAAATAATGGCTGAATGGTTATAAAGACACAGGAGGGGGCCTTATAAAAAGTCCTAAACTAAGTAACTAATAAGAGAGGTAGCATTGCATCGTGTGGGTAGGAATGTGTGCGTTTTTTCCCTGGTATATGGCAGATTGCTGAAAATTTTTGGTGGCTGGCAGTGCGAAAATTTTAGATGGCTGGTGCGACTCGTCTGGTCTGCTGCCATACTTCGCAGACTGGTTCACACATTCTGCTAGCAGGGGATTTTAATTTTCCCCAGATTAACTGGTTGGGAGCCAGTGTGCAAAGTATGGCATTTTCGACGAGATCTCGTCGGTGCGAGTGCCCTTGGAGACAGGACCGAGTGATGCGAATTTTATCAACCTGGTGCGAATTTGCTAGGTAGTGACACTTAAACTAAACAAATAATGACTGAATGGCTATTAAGACACAGGAGGGGGCCTTATAAAAAGTCCTTAGCTAACTGACTAATGATTGAGGTAGCATTGCATTTTAGGGGTAGGAATGGGTGCATTTTTTCCCTGGTATGTGGCAAATTGGTGCAAATTTTTGGAGGCTGGTGGTGCGACAATTTTAGATGGCTGGTGTGACTCGTCTGGCCTGCTGCCATACTTTGCAGACTGGGTTGGGAGAATACTCAACTGCTCCAGCAGACCATCCATCTCATACCCTTATTGATGTCATGCACGATTTCTTTCTTCACCAACATGTTCGGAACCCCACTCGATGCATTCATGGTCAAAATGTGAACATCCTGGACCTCATCTTCACAAACGAGGAGGGTATGAAATCAAATCTGCGGCACTTCCCTGGACTTGGTCTGAGTGATCATCTTCTTCTGAAATTTTGCCCCAACTGTTACACTGCCAAAAGAGATAATAATGTAGCCAAGCTTGACTTCAACCGTGCAGATTTTGACCGACTGAACGCGTTGATTAGTGGTGTTGACTGGTCTATGCTCGACAGATTGAGCATGGAGGAGTCATACAAGTACGTCATGAATCATGTAAACTCTTATATTGAAGTTTGTATCCCCCAGTCTAGATATCGACAGAATCGTAAGAGGGGATGAGGTGATGAGGTGCTCGAGGGGATGAGGTGGCTTAGTGGATAGCACCCTTGTCTTCTAAGCCACCGGTCCCGGGTTCAAGTCCCGGCGGAGCCTCTGAATAAGTCGATCTGATCCCCAAAATCCCTCCCAACAGGGTGAGAGTTGGCGACGCCGTATGACCCTGGCAGTTGGTGCGTCGTTAAACCCCAACAATTATTATTAGAATCGTAAGAATATATATATATATATATATATATATATATATATATATATATATATATATATATATATAGACAAGTGCTGCTGTGAACCTCAAACAAAGGAAAAATGCCCTTGCAAGAACATACTACCGCACAGGGATATCATTGACCACGCTTGACTCAAAACAGCTCAGAATCAGCTTTGTGCACAGACCAGAAAGTTGCAGAGTGACTTTGAACACAATGTAGCAAAAAACATCAAAGCTAGTCCAAAGGCATTTTGGAGCTACGCAAGCTCAAGATTGAAAACGTCGGTCAAGATTGTTGATTTGAGACACCCTGATGGTGATCTTGAATCTGACAGCACAGAAAAAGCCAACATCCTCAACAGTTTTTTCACCAGTGTTTTCACCAGTGAGGACAAATCAAATGTACCAACCTTTGAGCCTCATTACCTCGGCCCGCTACTTGAGGACATCCCTATCTCCAGTCAGGCCTTCTTTTCAAAATTGACCGCCCTCAAGATCACAAGTTCCCCAGGTCCGGACCTCCTACACCCCGTATACTACATGATGCTGCAGAATCCCTTTGTGTCCCCCCTGTCACTGTTGTACCGGAAGTCCCTTGATACTAATACAATTCCAAGTGAATGGAAGCTTGCATCTGTCATAACTACAGTCCTGTTAGTTTGACGTCAGTAGCGTGCAAGGTTCTGGAATCCCTGGTGAAAGAAAAACTCCTTGATCACCTAAACAGTAACAATCTCTTGTCAATCCACCAGCATGGGTTTCGCCCCAAACGCTCAAGTGATTCCCAGCTGTTGGAAACACTTAATGATTGGACAAGAATTATCGAGGAGAGTTCTCCTGTTGATGCAGTCTACCTGGATTTTTGGAAGGCGTTTGATGCTGTCCCTCATGAGCGCCTCTTGAGAAAACTCGAGGCTTATGGCGTGGGTGGTAAATTGCTCTTATGGATTCGTTCCTTCTTGTCGGATCGTCGACAGCAGGTAGTTGTCGAGGGATCAACCTCTGATTGGAGCAAGGTTGTCAGTGGAGTGCCACACGGCTCTGTGATTGGTCCCCTGCTTTTCATACCGTTTATCAATGATCTGCCCGGGTCTGTCCGATCCTACATAAAGATGTTCGCAGATGACACCAAACTTTATGCCCGAGTGGATCAAATCTCCTCAGTAGACTCCCTCAGACATGGACGGAGTGGAGACCTGGTCGTCCACATGGCAGATGTCATTCAATAAAGAGAAATGTGTTGTCTTGCACATCGGGAACAACAACACACCTCACAGATACCAGATGAGCGGCACCACACTGAATGCAACGGACACTGAGAGAGACCTAGGTGCCATTATGGATAATCTAGACCTACTAAAACCTGGAGTAGCAGGAGTCCGGAAATACAAGCATATACTGGAAGAGCTAACCCTTCAGCAACTGATATCCTCACCAACCCGGACCACAGATACAACATGAGCACTTATCGATCATATTGTTACGAATAGACCAGATCTAGTTCACGACCCTCGTGTCATCAAGTGCAACATCAGTGATCACGACCTAGTTGCAGCTAACATCAATATGAAATTGGTACGCCGACAGGCTGAGATGATCACCATCCGCCCCACCAGGAGGGTAAACTACGACGCCCTCTGTCTGGACATCCTTGAGGCAGACTAGAGCCAACTTTACCAGGCTGAAACTGTCACTGAAAAAATGGAACGCCTTGTACGAAGTATGGCAGCCCCAAATTGACAAGCACATGCCTCTTAAAACCATACGGTTAAGGCATCCATCCGCTCCCTGGCTTAGCAACAACGAACAGCTGAGGGAGTGCATGACTCGGCGGGACCAAGCCAGGGAAGCGAGAGACCGAGACCGTAGAGACGTGAGAGAAACTGCAACCTTATCGTGAATGCAGAAATTCCGTCAAAAAAGCCCTGCTCAAGGCCAGCTCTGAGTATTTCTCCAACTCTATCCGAAGTGACTCCTCAAAAACATGGACCGACATAAGAAAATACTTCCTGGCATCTAAGGAACCTGAGCCAAAGACCGAGCCACTCCATTTCAGTGACCGTGATTGGGCAAACAAACTAAACCATCATTTTGTCGAAGCTGGCGCGGATGTCGCAGCAGCGCTTTCCGCAGTGCCTCAAGGGGTGACGCTAAGACCAAGACCTCCAAGAGTTTGCTCTGACGCCTTCCGAGTGCAACCTGTCACCCTTCCCGAATTATGGAATGCACTGAAACGCATGGGCAGCTCAGGTGCGTGTGGGAATGATGGCATTACGATCCAGATGCTAAGATCAACTTTCGCAGTTGTTGGTCCACATCTTCAAAAGGTCATCAACTGTTCACTGCGTACTGGCGAGGTACCTCCACAGTGGAAGGAGGCCTCAGTGATCCCGCTCTACAAAAAGGGAGACCACTGTGATCCCGGGAAATTCCGGCCAATTTCTATCCTTAGTGTGGTTAGCAAAATGTGCGAGAAGGTAGTATGTCTCCAGCTATCGTCCTATCTCGAGAAAAACCACATACTGTGGGATAACCAGCACAGTTTCAGATCAGGACATTCAACTGAAACAGCAATGCTAGAAACGGTTAATTTCATCTCCGACAGCATGGATCAAGGACGCGTCACTGCCCTCTTAAAGGGAGATACGCGAAAAATTATTATTGTGGTTTCTTGCTATTTCAAAAATCCTGATTACGAAACTGTCGAAATTATTTTGGTATCTTCGGAAAAATTTTGGGAGGTCACTCACTTATTATCGAAATAGGTTAACAGTTCCGATAAAATGCTGAAACCTTCACCCATCACTTACTTTTCGAAAACTATTTAAAACTGAGAAGTATTGTTTTTTTGTAATAAAAATGTCTGTTTTCCTGTATTTGTATTTGAATTAATTTTACAAAGCCTTTAAAAATACAACATGAATTAATTTGCCCTAAAAACGGAAAAACACATACTTACTTAAGGTTCCAGCCGTTTCGTACCTCGGGTCTTGAGTCGTTTTCTGCTTCAGCCGCCGGATGACAACTTTTGCGTCAGAAAGGTCACGTGACCCCCCTATGAGGTGGCTGTACGTTCTGATTGGTCAATTGTGATGTCTTAAAAATCCTATATTTTTGTTTTAATATTATTTTTGGCCGTAACTTTTTTTAGAATAAATTTTTATTTGATAGTTTTAAACTTTCAAGTCACTGCTTAGGAAAAATGGGACCGTTTTTTGCAGAATTTGATAGCCTTAGCCGGGGGTACGTCATTTACATCGATAAGAGGTTTCCCGGTAAAGTCGTCTAGAAATGTTGACTTGGGAGCAATTTTAAGGCATTTGCAGGCCGAATTCGCAAAAATGAGAATAGGACTTCTGAAATAACTTTTTGTGACCTTTTGATCTAGCCAATAAGATTTTTTCGCGTATCTACCTTTAACAGCTGACACATCACACGCGTTTGACAGTGTGGAACACTCGCGCCTACTCCAGAAGCTAGGGTGGTGTGGCATAGGCAAACACTGGTTCAAGGACTGGCTATCAAATAGGACTCAAAAGATCCAGGGAGGCAGAGCGGGGTCACTACCATTGACGCACGGCGTGGTCCAAGGCTCACTACTGGGACCAAAGTTGTTTTTTATTTTCACAAATGACCTGGCATCTCACTTGTCTTCGGGCAAGCTCATCATGTACGCGGATGATGCACAACTCCTAGACTCAGACACTGTGGCAAAAAAATCTGCCACCGTGTGGAAAGCACGCTTAGACTAGCCCACGACTGGTTTACTCAGAATCGGCTCAAAGTAAACCCCAGCAAAACTGAGCTTCTCGTTGTAAAGTCGAACCGGAGCAGGTGACCCGAACCTCACTATTCAGTTCGGTAACACCCTCATCAAACCCACATCATATGCTAAAATCCTCGGTGTCTACGTCGACTCAGCCCTGACCTGGGAAAAACAAGCATCGCAAGTAATTCGTCGCTGTTACAGCATCCTCATTGGATTATATCGCTTAAGCCGCAAAATCCCACCAGAGACCAGAAAACTTTTTGTTCAGGCCCTTGTATTCCCACATATACAGTATTGTTTGACTGTATGGAAGGGTGCAATGCCACTCAAAAACATCGCATCCAGAAAGTTTTAAATTTTGGCGCACGCATCGTAAAGGGACTGAGCAGGCGTGAGCACGTGACCCCAGCCCTGCAATCCTTGGGCTGGCCGACGTTTCCCGATTTGCTAAAGAAACGGGACATCAAAGTTATTAAAAGACTGCTCTCCGACGACTCTGGAAGTGCACTGTCGCGGTCAGTTTCGCGTCGCTCCGAAATCTCTAGCCGGAGCACACGCGGGACTGACCGTGATATGCTAGAACTCCCAAGGGTGCGAACGGAGCAAGCCAAGCATAGTTTTCGCTTCAGAGGGGTAGAAGCATGGAACAGTGGGATGAGAGAGAGCTAAGTATATGTATGGTGGGCATTTAGGAAAGAGGATAGGCTAAAAATGAACTAACGCATTTCTTTAAAATTGTTATCTACAACGGTCATGTTATGTAAAGTATTGTGTGGTTTACGAAAGTGTGTGCTCCCTATCTGTGCTGTGTCCTTGTAATTGAGGGCTGAAAAGCCATATCTTATGGAAACCTCAATAATATACATCTAGGGACCTCAAGTTCCGGCAGCAGGTAGCGACTTCTGTCTCTAAAGCAAACAGAGTATTGGGAGTCATCAAGAAGTCGTTCGCCAACATCGATACCTTTACTTTGCCTCTTCTGTTCAAGACGCTGGTTCGTCCATTGCTGGAATACGGTAATAGTTGCTGGGGGCCCTTTAACCGTTCCGATCAGATGCTGGTTGAGAGGGTCCAGCGTCGGGCCACTCGCATGATTAGCACATTGAGAGGCTTATCTTATCCTGAACGCTTGCGTGCCCTAGGCTTCCCTTGCTCTACTACAGGCGTCGTCGAGGGGATATGTTTAAGGTATTCCAGCTTCTTCATGGGCTTATTGCTCAGAGGAGTTCCCAGTTTTTCCACTTGGATAGAGGCTCTCGTACTCGAGGTCACCCATGGAAGCTGTTGAAACCCAATGCAGTTTCGAGACAGCGTCGCATGTTTTTCGGCGTTCGGATAGTCAACGACTGGAACGCCCTGCCTCTTTCGGTGGTGAGTGTCAACACCGTTGAAGCTTGATGTCTACTGGGCCCCTGTCATGTTTGATGTCCCAGCGTGCCCCTTGTAGTCCTCCCTCACCTTCACACTGGCGGTCATCAGCCAGTCTTCCTTTCTTCTCGGGGATATGTTCCTGAGTAAGACTGAGCTAAGTCCCATATACCAAGAGCTCGTCAGGGACCGGAGCAAGCAGGCCAAGTGGCCTCCAAATAATCCGAAAGTTTAGGTTAGGTAAGTAGTTTTTCCTTTAGAGAGAAAGGAATCGAAACTTAAAACAATTGAAATGCTGAGGAGGGTGGAAACTGCATTTTCCAGGCACCATTTCCTGAATTTTCTTTTCAATCAAGCTATTCTTTCTAATGGCTTCCTGTACCTGTATGTAAAAAGAAGGTTCCTTTTCTAATTTGGAATTATTTTGACTTTGTTAGCCACCGTTTTTGGGTTTGTTTTGGTTGTGTAACTTGGTTGCTTAATAGTCAGTGAAGTAGTTGGAATTATACGTGAAAATGTGTTTTCTAAAGAAAGAAATTTAGTATGGGTTAATCTTAAATAAGACGTCCACTTTCCCGAAATATTTTCCATAGAAATGATACATTTTCAGAATCAGCAAGACACCCTCTTTCCATTAAGTGAGGTCCTGTAGTGCCACTCCCATTTAAACCTCCATTTTCAACACTTAACCTGAACGTCGTAATCATGCGCCGTCCATCGCAGTTAATAAACAAAACACCGGAATTGATGAAAGACAATGGCAGCTGATTGTCAGTCAGCGTATGGAAACCATCAGCTGACAGACTATTGGTACCTTTGTACCAGAGGTAAGGCACCGTTGTGAAAGCGTACCAATTCTCGGCTCATTGCGCCTCAGGCTGGCTCGCTAAATTGAGACATGGTCTGGTCAGGTTAGGTTAGGTTAGGTGTAGTTCTAACTAGTGGATCTCTCTTTTTTATTTGTGTCCCTATTTTCTACACCTTAATCAAAATGTAAACAATAACTACCCCATCAACACGTCCACCGGCTCTGAATCAATAATTCAAAAGGAAGTTGCGTGATGTTCACGCAACATCCTGCATCACGCAACTTCCTTTTGAATTATTGTTTCAGAGCCGGTGGACGTGTTGATGGGGTAGTTATTGCTTACATTTTGATTAAGGTCGAGGAAGTGTGTGTTATACTTTGATTTCTGTCTTATTTCATAGCTAAAACATGAAGGAACACTGTACAGTTAAGAATGAACCACTTTTTGTGATTTTACGCATATTTTGCAGTTCGATGGTTATATGTAGGTGGGCCTAGTGGTAACCAGGTAGGTGGCTTCACACATGTTGCCAGATAGAATCACAGCAGGTTAATCTACATCATAAGTACCACTGATCAAAAGCTCCTATGAATCAAAACTTCTATCCATAAGAATCACCACAGGTTGATCCATATCATAAGTGCCACTGTTCAAAGCTTCCTCCAGTGAAATATTCCAAGTAGTCTAGCTGTGTTTGGCGCTGCTGAAACATCTTTCGGTTAAATGTTCCTAGTGCTGATAATGTTTTTTTGGCGTTGCTGAGTGACAATTTTTCATAAATCTTTAGTATTTGTTGTTTAATATTTCTACATGTAGCACCACATAGCCAAACCTGACCTAACCCTTTCTCGATTCAGCGAGCTGGCCTGCGGCGCACCTAACCTGCCGGTGGAACTTTCGCCTTCGTTGGCCGCCTTCGGCTTCGCTGCATGCCTACCTAGCCTAACCTAACCTTACCTTACCTTACCTTACCTTACCTTACCTTACCTTACCTAACCTAACCTAACCTAACCTAACCTAACCTAACCTAACCAGTTGTGGTCAACGCCAATTGTGGTACTCGGAATATTGCACTGGAGGAAGTTTTGACCAGTGGCACTTATGATATATATTAACCTGTCGTGATTCTAATTGAAGGAAGCTTTGATCCATGGGAGCTTTTGAACAGTGGCACTTATCATACAGATCAACCTGTAGTTATCTGGCAACATGTGTTAAGCCACCTACCACATTACCCGCCTAGTATGGTATTAGTTCTGTGTGGTGTGTATTAGACTGTGTCATCAGGGAACTTTTTGTCGAGAATGCAAATTATAATATCATTATTTTGCGCATGGCCATAAAAAATGAGTTATTCAGAAAATTTGGCCCCAAAATTAAAAATTCACCCTATGCGAGCTACTAAATTATGACTAATTCGACAGTTTCTGAACCCTTTGCTGCCTAAGAGGTCCAATTAGACCCCATCCCTTGGTTTTCCGCGAATGGCTCTAAGCCGATTTTAATGTGATGCACGTCGCTTTACATACCACTAGGATGATCAATTTGACAGCTTATGACCAAAAATTGGCATTAGGTCAGGTCAGGTCAGTGAGTTATGACTTCATTGCTAAGCCCATGTAAGGTGATTCTGCTTTTGATGATGATGATTGGGGTTTTCGGGCACGTCAACTGCTGAGGCTATATGTGCCCATCGTTAAAGGGTAAAATCAGTTCCAGTGGGTCAGTTGTGATTCTTGTTTTTATAAAATGTGTCTGACAAAACTAAGGCCTAACTCTGTTTTTAGAAGAGCTAAACCAAGTTTCCGAATGTCCTCCTACATCTATTGAAACGAAAAATCGGGACGATATCATCAATCTTAAGGTTAGGTGAGTACCAAGGTCACCAGAGGTCCCCAAAGGTCACAGATTTTGAAATTGTATGTGTCTATAACTTTTGAACGAAAAAAGATACAGATTTAAGTTTGTTATCGTAGTGACGAGCATGACCCATGAATTTGAAGGATATACAACTTGACCTTCAAAGGTCATTATTTGACCTTGACCTAAGGCTGAGATCATAAGGTGACCTTACAGGATCATGCTGCATGTCATTTGAATCCTTGGGTCAGGACGATTGCATTCATGTCTTTTTATCTTGTTCTAGATCTTAGTGGTTCCCTTGTCAAAATGAATTTTCTAAATGGGTTTAAATTTGACTCAGTTTGGCCCACTGTGCCATCACGGTTCAGAGGGTATGGCTCAAACTCGGTTCCAGAGTACAATACGGTAAGACGCCCTCAGCGCCGTTAATTTGTTCCATATCGCTTCCGGTTCCCGAGATCGTAATGGGGCCCGATCGCCCCCCCCCCCGGCGTTGGGGGTACGAATGACCCCAGGTGGTGCAGGGCTAGTCTTTTGGGCGGGAGGCTCAATTATACTTGTTCAGAGAACCTGCTTGGCCTTGAACCCGGGACTTGTGGTTCAGAATGCAGGTGATTTTTACCTGAGCGGCATATACCTGACAGGGCGAGTCTATGATGGCAGAGTTTGTAATTTATATACCCAGTGGGATATCCAGGGGGGGCAAAGAAGGCATTTCCCCAAACGGAAAGCTCGGGGAAAATTATATGTTTTCCCCCTCCCCACCCTTAAACTTCCCTTTGCCCTGATTTTTATTTTATAAGCAAGGTTTTGGTGTTCAAACTGTCAACTTCACACAGAACCAGTCAACTTCAGTGTTAACATTGTACTTTCATCCTCTTGATATTCAGAATCGCTTTTGAGTGATGATCCTTGGATAGGAAAAACAGGCATCTTATGGCCACATCTTTCGTAACGTGGCGTTTTTTTATGTCTGCTTTTCCCCAGGGTTCACCCCCAAAACCTACCGTCTAGTTAAATTGTGGCAAAATTAAGAGCATTAAAGGGAATGTGGCACATTGGTCGAATCCTCGGAATTTAGTGTTATTTGACGTACTTTTAGTCAAAAATAATGAAACCACTCATGATTTCTCTGAAAAATGTACAATAAGCTCAATATTTGGTTTTTAGAAATACACCTCTAGAAAAGAAATAAATATCAGCCTGTGGATGATGTCACGATCTGGCAACCACTACCATACTTGAAACGCTTTAAGGGCTTCGATTGGCTGATGCTCATCGTGACGTCAGCATATGTCGTCACACCAGTAGCTCACAACAATGGCCGCCGGCGACGGGGGCTGAGGGGTCTGGTGTCAGGTAGGTTTTAGCTTTTTTCTACGGAAATATCTAGTTCCAAGACAAATGAAATATGGAGTACCGGGTTTTCCGACCTGCTTTACAACTTGGCTATCTCAGTTAAAATCACGTTGTGAAGGTGCCACATTCCCTTTAAAGCCAAAGCATTAAAAGCAAACAAAACAAACATTGATCTGAGCAAGGTGAATCATTTTTTCTCCAGAAAGAACCTTAGACCAATCACGATTACCTCCTAAAATATAGTTTTCAGTTATATATGCTTTAACGTATAGGCTGCTTCATAGTTTTTTGTGTTTAATTCAGATTGCTTTCAACCATAGTCTTCGATGACAAGGCATAATTATCATTGGTTGTGGTTGTTTTCCCTTTTCAAGGTCAGGTAAGTGTCGGTTTCAGCTAGATGAATCTATAGTTGAGATTGAGTTGCGACTGAAGGCTACCTAAAGGAGTTTCGAGGCTTGTCTTCAGCTGATGACCATGGGTAAGCCGTAATAACTTTTGTTTTACTTTAAGCAGCTGCGCTGTTAACTAGCTTATGTTTGAAGTTGATAAAAACAGAGTGCATTGTTGTTTTTGGTATGACAACGAGGGGCGGTGTTGACTGTGTTTTGGGAGCCGTTGATTGGGAAGGGTCATTGGAAACCTAGTCCGGTTGAGGCTGGGCTGCATCGGCTTCCCGTCCGTGTGACTGTTTTATTTAAGCCTGGTTGATCACTAAGGTGAAGCGATTGACAACACTTAGGTAAATTGTTGTTTAATCGCTGCACCGATAGACGTCGTGTGTACGCGATCTGAGACCGATCACTTTTTGTTGGGAAATCCGGATCGTTTGCTGCAAAAGCAACATAGTTAGTACGACAAATGATGTCGTTCAGTGCATAAGGTGGCTTGATGGATCTCAAGGATTCGTCGGAAACCTCGTCCTGGGAAACATTCAGGGTTGTGCGATTAAGTGTATCTAAACTGTGGAAAAATGTGGGTGTAAAGATCCATATGTTCAGTATCCAGCCCGGCTCTGGCAGCTCTGGGGCCTAATACCAGGCCGTAAAGGAAATCTGACCAGACCTGAACACCAGTCCGAGTGTTCCACACAAGAAGCTGATGTTCTGCTTACCGATACTGCAAGGGATGAAGGACGAGGCATTGGTGTACGTGACCAAGGTGCTAAGCGTGCAGAGCAACCAGACCCCATTGGAAGGCAATTGTGATGGCTGGCATGAACCTCACTAATCCTGCTGGGCGAAATTCTGCTTGTTGGCGTAAGCTGAATGAAATCCGGGGCGAGTTAAAAGGCCCAAATGAAGGTCATCATGATGGTTATCATGAGGAACAACTGATACCTGACGAATGAAAAGGTCATATTCTCCCTATGCAGTGACAAGCTGAGTTTCATGCTGAAGTTCAGGGATCAGCTCCTCTCTTTTCCCGTCCCGGAGGAGTTCCAGTTTGGAGTCCCGAACTTCTCTGATGTTGGAGGGGACACCGACTTGGCAGACCTGATTAGATCCAACAGCTGGACCCTATTCAATCTAATCGATATTGCCTCCAACTGCACAGATCGGCCCCGAGATTTGGTCGGAGGATTCAGCCTATTAGGAGGCTACCACTTTCGTGAACAGTGTGGAAGTGTCAAACAATGTTGTGGAACGATAGATCAAACTGATCTTGGAATACGCCGAGATCCTGACAATGGATGATAATATGAGACATCTCTTAGTGCAGTAGCTGGAATAGCAACGGTGCAAGTTTACCAAATTAAATCAGGCTCTCGCATCAGAGCTCTAGTATCCTAGCCTGGCTTAGCCAAACAGCGTCGCCATATGCAGCCGTGAAGGCTACGCGCCATTGACGCCGAAGCCGTATGGCCCCTGACCGTGGAGGTTGCTCATTATTCGGATGTGAGGTGTTTGCCTATGTTTTAAAGATGAAAATGTATTTAAGGTTGAATATCTGATACAATGTTCCGGATTTGGAGTGACAGAGACTGGTCATGAAACCGCTGCATGCGATTGACTAGCACTTTCATATAACTCGCAATGGGTTAGACGTTACTAAACTTTGAGCCGTTTTCGGCAAAGTTATTACTATTTCAAAGGTACATTCCTCTTTTATGATAAAATATCTCTCAGTTACGAATGTGAAGCCCCGGTTCCCGTTACATCCGAAAAAATTAGTATATTTTAGTTTATCCTAACCCATGGCACGTCTCATGTATGTTA
Organism: Lepas anatifera; assembly: GCA_034440635.1. Lineage (NCBI taxonomy): Eukaryota > Metazoa > Arthropoda > Thecostraca > Lepadidae > Lepas > Lepas anatifera. The sequence goes on along the minus strand of JAOTON010000941.1, from coordinate 557,834 downwards.
GTTCGTGGTGTGGCCAGTAGGTGGCTGCGTATTAAAGAACTTCTATCTCAAATATGTTTCTGGTGCAAACAGAGACGAATATTCTCTGCTGTTTAGGTTGCGGGGAGACTAAGAAATGATAAACCATGCACACAGAGTCCTTTAAAGCATGTAAATATACACGGTTCGGCGCGGAGTTTACACATCAAGTGCTCCGCCATCTATGATTCAATCGACAAAGCTGGCATACTCAGTGGCTTGCAGGAAAGTGTCTCCTGCAGGCTGGAATTTTAATTTTGAACCGAAACTCTTTCAGGTATCATCATTTTAGAGTCTTGCGCAAAATAATTATATATTATCAACTGCATTTGTGATTGACGACACACCCTAGTGTGTATGTCTGCAAAATTGTTTTTGCTCTCCCATCCAGCTAAATTGAAACTTTTCTTGTCTGATTAAGTTGAAAAATGGTATCAAGAAGGCAATGGGGTGAATCATATGTGTTTGGAAATCACAGTTATGTTTTGTCTCACATCTTACTCTCAAATAAAATGAGCATTTCCATTGCAGTAAATTTTGTTTAATCCTGCCTGCTTCTGGTCCTGGCATAGTCCCAACATTTATCCTTTGGTCCCAGTTTTAGTCCGGCTGAGACCAGATTGGATCCCAGCGCTGGGAGCTCGGGACTGAAAAGTCCCACTTTTACCTCCAATTCTACATGCTAGTTTGTTTAGAAGGAAAAGTCCTGTCCTTAGCCAACAGAGAAAAAAAATATAGCTGCTAGATTTATTTGATCACAGGAATACTTGCCAGCTGGCACCACTTTTTAGAGGAAGAAAGAAGGGGCAAGGGAGTGACTTTTAAAGTTTGAACATAATAAAATATTGATCAAAGTAGGGGAGGGTGGGGTGAGTTGTATCAGTTTTACTCCAGGTTCATTAATTTCGTAACTACTGGGATAGCCTCGTGATTTCAATACCATCTCGTAGCTGCATTCTTTGGCTTCCTTTGCCGATATATTTTTCTTAATCTTTACTGGTTTGTCTCCTACTGCCCGCCGAATGGACCTTTTACCGATACAACTTACCCCACCGGTTGGGTGAGTTGTATCACATGGTGGTTAGTTGTATCAGTCTGTCACGTTTCGGAGACTGTGCCTGCTACCGATCATGGCCGTGGGAACAACCTTCAACGAATTTAAAATTTGATTATTAACTTAACTTGCATTTTATTGCACCAAACTATAGCCAATACGGTACGAAATTCATGGCGACAAGAAACGCAAACGAAACATCAACCGTCCAGGTGTAAAAGTGACCCGTTTGGAACAAAGAAGCCAACACAATGCGTCGAAACGGGCAAATTCTAGACTAGGTACCAGCAGACTTAAACCAGGCTAGCCAAGACCGGGTGGTGCGTGATAAGAAACCAGGGCTAAAGTCTGTTCAATCGCAACTGTTCAATCTGAAAAGCCTAAGCGTACTAGTTATGGACTTACTAAGTAATCCTCTCACAATAGTTACGGGAAGGGTTGTTTCAGGGATACAGATGAATTGCATGGACGTGGGAAGTAGGAGGCGGTGGGCGAGCAGGGGTGTGCCTCGAATTTGTAAAGCGCAAGTGGGGATGTGGCCATAACTTCTCGGGACTTGTTAGACCTAATTTTGCTTTTGCTTTCATTCCATCAGCGCGGCCTGTCTTGCACTTATCGGCCCGCACTTTTTCAGCAAAAATATTTTTACCTAATTTTCGTTGTGGCTACCTGTGATGATATAGTGTTTTTGGCAACAATGAATCTGTGGCGACATCCCTAATGAGCTGTATAGGCAGCGTGGGGTGCCTACCCATTTAAACGAGTCCTAAATAAGCTCAGGGGCAAAAAGCTCAGGGGCCAACCTTCAACTCATGGGGCGTAGACACGCTGAGGGGGCCCCAAAGCAGCTCAGGAGGCCCATACAAACTAAGATGGCCAGATTAGCTGGGTGTCTTGACGAACTCATGGGGCCCAGATACGCACAACGGGCCCCAAACAAGCTGAAGGGGCCTATATCAGTTAAACGAACACGATACCAGCCCAGGGGCCCTTGCCAGCTCAAGGTAGACTAATCAAGCTAGGGGCCCTATGACCAAACAAGAGGCCCCTTAAGTAAATCCTATCACGGGCCCTAGACCCAGCTCATGGCTGCCTCAATAATTTCACCTACAGGGTTATTTTTAGCTTAGGGGCCCAAATCAGCAAAGGATCTAAGGCCAAGCCAGTAAGCTCTTGTGCAATACTCTTTCACGGTCCCAGAACAGCCCAGGGGCAACCTGAAAACTCGCTCTCAGATAGCTCAAAATTAACTCAGAGGCCCCAGGATCTGTTGAGGGGGCCCTTCACCAGTTAAGGAACCCCGAAAAACTCAGAAGGCTCCAGTGGCGACACATTCAAGTTCAGTGTGAGGGCCTGGTTATCTAAAGCGGTCCCAGATCAACTGAGGGGACTCATTATCAGCCCAGAGTAGCCGACAAAAACTCAGAGGCCCAGGCCCGCAGAGGCTCTGCGGCCTCTGATGCTTAGGTTAGCGTCAATAAGGGATTTCAGTAGGGACCCAGCGTTAGTCAAGACAACTGTGATATGTGGAGGTGGTCGATACGGCACCTTAGTTTTCGCCAGGACTTAAGTTCACCAAATTTCACTGTATTCATTGTTAATTGTGCTTAATGTAGCGTCAATCGGGGTTTCTGTAGGGACCCAGCGTTAGCCAAGATAACTATGATATGTGGATGTGGTCGATACGACACCTCAGTTTTCTTCAAGACCGAAGTTAGCTGTATTGTTTGCTCATGGTGCTTCAGTTAGCATCAGTCCAGCATTTTCTACCAATGTAGGTACCAGTCATTACGTTCTGGGCGAAACCTTGCCGGCCCGAAATATGTTTGATGGTAAACGTGAAAATGTTTCACTGAAAGGCTGCTTTTATGAAAATAAGCATTTACAAATACGTTTTCCAAACGCGTTTTTCTTTGACACTGGCCGCCTATTGGGTGGTAAATTGGCGCCCCTCAGATTCCGCGCCCCCACGTTCGGCGCCCCCTTCAGAGCCTGCCCCGTAACGAAATCCTAGATTCGTCACTGGACTTGTTAGACTTTAATTTTTGCCTTTGCTTTCATTCCATCAGCGCGGCCCGTCTTGCACTTATCCTGACCCGCACTTTTTGCATCAAAAATATTTTACCTAATTTTTCGTTGTGGCTACATGTGACAATATAGTGTTTTTGGAAAAAACGAATCTGTGGCGACACGCTAATGAGCTGCATGAGCCTTGGGGTGAGTTGTATCACTGTTACAACATACCCCACCTGACCTTGATACAACATGTACCACCCTCCCACATTGGAAAAAACGTCCTCGTGCTCAACAACCAGTGGCCAGCCGAGAAAATCCTTCTTACGCACGAATCCTTAGAATCTACCCTTACCACTGCTAGAGCGATCCTTCCGATTCGTGATCATCTGAATGACAAAAACACACATCTCCTTACGACGAAATTTTACAGAATGACACCCCGAAAGCACATTTTCTGCACTCACTGAAACGCGCCAAGCCAAGCAGACGGCAGTATAAAGAAAGATGGCGGACCGCATGCCGCATCATCTGGTCGTGTCGGGAGCGCTATCTCTTGGATAGTTTTGGAAAAAATCGCTCTGATACAACTTGTCCATGATACAACTCTCCCCGCTCTCCCTATAATATGTTGGAGTATGAAGTGGCACTTTGAATGTCATCTTCCTGTGAAGTATTGGTTCATAGGTTACAAAAGAATGTGCTCTGAGTGTTTGGAGCTGTGCTTGCTCCCTCAATTCTGCTTTAATCCGTAACATTTTTTTCTCAACCAAAGCACATTTATTCAAAGGAAAAGCTCTCAGGTCCTTAACCTACGCCCCTGTGGGCCTCTGAGCCACCTTCGCCCTGGTGGGGGGGGGTTTGTACACTCCCCTCAAACTTGACCCCTATGCGGGATAGCGAAAAAACGCGAACGCTGGTGGATAGCTCATAAAAAATCATGAAGAAACTATATCAGTCACTTTTCGGCTTAGGTCAATACAGGGGAAAATAATACTTGGGTAAGGCGCGAATTATTACGCAGTGAGCTTTCAGACAAAGGTCACTTTTACGCCGTGCGCCATACTAGAAAATTTACGCAACGTAAGAAACCCGTGGAAATTTTTCGCATTTTCGTAAATATCAAGTAAATCCACTTTGTTTATGTTTTATTTTCCTGGACAATTCTGCAATACTTTCACAGAACCTTTCTCCGAATCAAATAACATTTTCATGAATCCTTAACACTGTTGGAAGTTACCCACGATTTCAAAAAAAGTCCCATCGTACGTTACGGGCTTTTGCACACTTTATACCCAAAAGTCTAGGTGAAACGTAGAGGTCTTCGACTGGTTCGCCCTGAATGTTTTGATGACGATGCCGCTGCTCTGTTCTGTCCGTAGCTTTACGTTATGTATTCTGGGTTGGAAAACTTACGCATATGACCTGAGGTTCCAAATTTTACGCCGTGGTTTCTCGGCGCAAATCAACTTTTATTTCCCCCTGGGTCAATATTGAGGTCATGACAGGTCAAAGAAAATGGGATTTTGAGTAGAGTTTTTGGGCTCTAGCGTCTGACAGAGCTGAGTTAGAATCATTTTGTAGGCACCATTCGCTTCCTCTCGTCACAGTGAATCTAATGATGTCACTGGTCAACAGCCAAAATGGATCCGGCACGAGAGCACCTGTTCCTACCTATTTCGATACCGCTGATTTCAAATTTAGTAACCGTTTTTTGCCATCGGACCTGGTTTCTTCTCCAGAGCATACCTAATGTAGAGCCCTTACACTTTCCGCACACAGTCCTGAGCCTAACCTTTTGCGGGAAATCTAGATCAAGGATGTCGAGAACCCGGGTTATTTGCACCCAGACAATGCAGCTTATCACTCATACATGTGATTTTATTGCAACGGAAGACTACCTCGCATTAAAGTGCATGAACATTAGGGTGTTTCAGCCCACTATAGTAAAATTTTGTTTGTTTGGAACGAAGTCATATCGACTTTCCCCCAGCTCTATGCGTAAAAATGAATCGATCGACACCCTTAAAAGCAGAATAAAAGGACATTTAGAGGTCGCGCACTTTTATCACCAAAAACCATTACACTTGAAAGAGGCGCAATCTTTCTTGGTGCGCTTGGGTAGAGCCCTCCGATGAAGTTCCACCACCCGGAGCAGGTACTGCTTCTGCTTTTCGTCCTTGACGAATCCGTTGAACCTCTTGATGAGGGCGATCTCCCTTTCCGGCTGTTTTTGTCTTGAGTCGAAAGTTAAAGTCGTTGTGGCGTCCCATTTGATATAATGATCCTTCCCATATGTAGAAGGAGTATCGGAACAGATTCGACGCATATGTTCCAAATTTAACGTAAGAACATATTTTAAGCCACATCAAACGATCAAACAGTTACTGGTCAAACCAAAGGACAGGATAGACAACCGAAAAAAACCAGGGCCAGTATACAAGATGGAATGCAATGACTGTCCAAAAATATACATTTGAGAAAGCAAAATGATGATGGAAGTCCGACAAGACGAACACCGAAATTCTCGAAAAAAACTAATCCGAGGGTCAATTGTCGAGAGAGCAGCGGAGGCCACAGCGGAACATTCATTCAAGAAGGATCATTATCTCATATGGGAAGCCACAACGACTTTAACTTTCGACTCAAGACAAAAACAGCGGGAAATAAAAGATGCAATTTATATCCAAACCACCACAAAACCAAAAATGAACAGAAATATCGGCAAATTTACCATCTTCTCTGGATTTTTGAACCTCTTAAAACGCCAGCCAAACAAGAGATTGAATTGAAAAATAACACGTGTTTAGAGCTAATCATTCTTAAATGATTCGTCATGTTCATAGCTAAGATTGTTCTTTCAAATTGTACCCTGTCTTCGTGTTTTTCACGTAGTTAGGTTCATGTCATAGTGTTATCTTCAACTCCCTTGAAAACGGGGTGGGATGCTTCCGAAATCGGTCGGGTTTTATACTCAGGCTAGTCATTATGCAGTAATAAATGTTTTACTTAATTTGAATAATATTTCAGACGTGAAATAGAAAACCAAGCAAAAGAAAACCAGCGCCAGTATCAGTTTGGAAATGTGTACATTCATAGGCGTAGGAACAGGGGGCAGGGGCCAAAGCCCCCCCCCCATATTCTTGATTCTTAACCCTTAACCCTATGGCGTTGACTGGAAAGAAATGACTTCCAAATGCACCTTGGCCTCCCCAATATTCTGGACGTTCCTACGCTTATGTGTACATTTGAATACATTTGATAAAAAAAGCTGCAAAAGTGCGCGACCTCTAAATCTAATCGAAATACATGAAAATTTCGCACAGAAGTTTGTTAGCAGATGGGGTTTGAGGGAACATCGATATGCGTCGAAATATTGCATTTTGAAACAATGAAACACCCTAATGAACATTGTACATTGAACAAGGCTTGCGCGCGGTCGCACAAGCTCGCCGGTATTGTAGACCGAATGGTGATGTCGCCACATTATATGATGAGGATTTTATGTCAGAGTCACCTCCCTTGAAAGTCAAGTCCAAGTAAAAAGTCACAGGTCAAGGTTATACCACCATTTCAAGGTCATTGACCCTAGTGCCTTCGGTCGGATAACGTCGCTTAATATGACGTATATTATTTTATGACGTCATAGGTTAGGTCACCCAATCTTGATCTCAAGATCGCAGGTTCAAGTCAAAGGTCATAGGTCAAGGTTAAACCTGATTTCCCGCCCAACGGTTGCCATAGTGCTAGTTGCAGTATACGTTATAGGCAAAATGTAATGTTTTGACGTCAAAGGTCAATCGCCTTGCACGACCTTGACCTAAAAGTTTCAGAGAACATTGCCTCAGCCCTTTTCTCCGTTACCTTTAGGTCACTTTCTCCATATCCGGCTTCTCATCGCATAATCACGGCATTTCCCAATGGCTACCCTGCACGGACAGAATTTGACCTATATGGCCTCGTTTTACCTTGAACATGTTGACCTAGGTCTATGAAAATCGGGTTTAGGGTAGAATACCCCAGACTCCACAAACACCCAAACGTTCATTTTCCTAGACCTCTTGGGTTTTGCACTGTCAATGTCACTGATGCCAAGTAGGCTGAAACAAAGACGACACACAGAAATGCTGGATCTCAAAATTCTGGTCTGATACAGCATTTCTGCTGCCAGATTCGTGTTTAGCGCCATAAATTACTCTAGAAACGGACTATTTTGTATTGGATCCATGACAAAGGTTAAATTTTGTTGACCAGTGTGTATAATATGACTATACTAGGTCAAAACAGAAAAATGATCTGATCTCAGGTCAAGCTAAGGTCACTTATTAATCTAGCATAGTCAGTATGCATATCAATCGACTCGCAAAAGCAATCCGAACGCAATTATATCAAAATAAAAGCTCCATCGTTATTTGTTGCAGTTATTGACCTAAGTATGAAAACTGCATAAGTAGCCCCAGATGATCTCATAGAGGTGACAGGTCAAAAATTGCAACATGAACCTGAAAAAGTGCCCAAAATAGTAAGATATAAAGGTATTCTTAATGCTGTATCTTCACAAATACAGCACAATTTCTGTTTTTCCATGTTTTTCTAATGGAGAGGTCATGGTCCGTACCTGACCTTCGGTCATCGATCTGAAGAATCCCGGAATATATGTTGTAGCACTCGGTGGGCCGATTATGAGGTGTAAGTTTCAATCCGATAGATTCACCCATTTCTTACTTATGCCATCTTAACACGCGCATTGACGGGGGTCTGAGCCACCTTCGCATTGACGGGGGGGGGCGGGTACCCGCCTCCCCTAAGATCTCGAGAACCACGGTAGGTAGCGAAAAAACGTAAACGGCGTTGGGCTGCCCATCCACTTCTCCATCGAAAGCATTCGAACCATTTTTTTGTCAGGTCACATTTAAGGTCACGAGAGGTAAAAACATGCCGTCATAGGGATAACATGTAAATTCAGTTTTTCGGCCATTACATCTGAACAAGTAAAGATAGAGCAAAACGACTAGAACTATATGAATCCTCTCAGCAAGCCGAATCGAATGATATATAATTTGACCTTGCTAGGTAAAATCAAGGATTTGACCTGACCTGAGGTCAGCTCAGGTTCAAATTATATAAAATGCATATCATTAGAACCGCAAAGCCCAGGCGAGTCTAATGCAGCAAAAATAAATGCTCTATCTCCATCCGTTACTGAGTTATTCCGTAAAAACAATTTTTCCCATGTATTTCCAATGATGAGGTCATGCCTCGTACCTGACCTTAGGTTATCGATATCAAAAATACCGGAACATATTTTAGAGAACTCGGTGGGGCCATTATGTGATATGAGTTTCAATCGGATAAGTTCACCCTGCTCCGACTTATGCTATCTTAAACTTTTTGATGACCTAACCTTTAAAATTAAAAAAAGTTGTAAAAATGATGAGGGAAAATGTATGCCAAGTACGGCGGCGCTATGTGCCGCCATTTTTCTGCTATCTCCGAAAAACCCGAGGGGGGCGGGTACCCGCCCCCCCGTCAATGCGCGTGTTAAACGGTTTTGAGGTGAGATCACTTGACCTGCACTGGTGATCTGATCTGAGATGACCCAGCCATGAAATTTTGGGGAAATTTGCGGAATTGATCAATGATAAGGTGTGCCAAGTATAGCGGCACTTCGTGCAGAACCCGAGAGGCGGTGTTCAAGCACCCCCCCCCCACCACCGGGGCGAGGGTTAAAGGGAACGTGGCACCGTCATAATGTAATTTTAATTGAGATAATGATGGGGTAGGCCATGCCACGAAACCACTTGATTGAAATTTGATTTAACACGCGCCCCGCTGGGGTCCCTGGCATGGCGCGCCCCGCTGGGGGGCGTTTTTCGCCCCCTTCCGTATCTCGTTCCCCACGAAAGCTAAAGAAAATTACGGGCGGCGTTCGAAAGCTCTTGACAAGACTAAGAGATTTTATACGAATAATTTGTATGTCAGGTCAATATTGAGGTCAGCATAGGTCAAAGAAGGTTCCATAGGCTTACAACAGAGCAGTGTACGTGTCTCTCTCTAGATCTGCCCTCAGGGGAGCTAGAGCAAATATTTATGTATCATTGGATTCCTTTCATCGCGGCGAATTGAACGATGTATAATATGATCTTGCTAGGTCAAATAGTGAAAATGACCTGACCTCGAGCTAGGTCAAGCCCCGCAGGGGACCGATTTCTATCTGCTGGACTCGTCTGCTGACTTGTCTGGCACATGGATAATTGGGTACGGGATGTGACGACACCCGCGACCCCAGTTGGCAGGATGGGTTTCGCCTCCCGCCTTCGGGTGATGGGCCAAATCGAGACTGCCATCCTCATCCTATCTTAGCCCTCCTAACTCCAAATGCCAACAACTCCTCGTTCCTTTTCCCCTTATTTCCTTGTGTATCCATGCCTTTCCACCCGTATCCTTTCTGTCCACTCCTAAATACCCCTCCTATTCACTGTCTGCGATGTCTAGCCCGGCGTGTCTCCGTGGGTAGCGGGGATGTGTGCACTCTTGCTCGTCTTGAGTGTGGACATCTCGGTCGCGTGTGGCGCGCGGCTGGGCTGGACAGCGCAGACCGACCCGTTTCCTTTTCCAACCCATAACTTCCCAGTTACCCACCTTTTCCCAGTGTCTTGGGCGTCCCCGCACGTGCCTATGATTCCTGGATGGTCTGGGTGTATGTGGGCCTCCGGCTCGTGTGGCTGACGATTGGATCCTTCTAATCGCCGGCCCTGCGGGTTGGGGGGCTCGCTTCTTTCGGACCAGCCGGGAATCAGTTGTGACGAGCAGGTGGTAGTCGCCTGCTCCTATGAGGCCGTGTGGGGGCGCCTGTCTTTCTAAGGTTAGCTGCGCACCGACCCGTACCCCGGGATGAAGGAGTCCTGGTAGCTGAGCTGAGGTATGCGCTGTTTTGGTTTGTGTGCCTCCAGCAACACTCTACTTTGGTCTGGATTTCCGCAAGGGCGGGGAACTCTTGAGGGCATCGACAAGAGTAGCAGCATTGTAAAAGTCTGTCGGCCTTTGGTGGGGCTCGGCTGTCTCTCCCTCCCTTGGTGAGGTCCCGACTTCACCCGGGGAGGGAGGGGTGTCCGTGCCCCGCCCGGGGTCGTCTAGGCTAGGTGCAAGGGGGGACCGTCGTCGGGGCAGGGGGGTTGGTGAGTCTCTCTCCCCCCCCTGTAACGGCGGCGTCTCCTCCCGTATAGCCAGCCCGTGTGTCTTCTCGCCTAGTAGCACCCTCGTTCGAAGGGGGGCACACGTTGCTGGCTGAAACTAAACACATTCTCATGGATACTAACACCACAAACCCCTCTCCTCACCCTCCACAGGAGGTCGACACCTCCCACCCCCCCCCTAGAGGGGAAGGGACAGACCGAGCCGTGCCACCTGGTCCGCAAAAAAACCAGCTGCGAAACCTTCCTGTCCCCGTGTCCTAGTGATGCGAGGACGGAACACATCCCTTGGGTCACTGTCACTCTTTAAACGAAAAGAGGCGCTTGATCATCTTGGCGATGTAGTGCGTTGCGAGCGTTTGCGTGATGGAGATTTGGAGGTAGAGTTCGCGAAAACCGAGGACGCAGAGCGCGCACTTTCTGTGTCAGAACTGACTTTCACGAGGAAGGATTCTGGTTTCCAAAAGACGTGCAAAATTTTCATTTCTGTTGAAGCGCATCGTACAAAAAAACTTCTCGAAAGGTGTCATCCGTTGTCCGGACCTGAGGGGTGTTTGTGAGGAGGAAATTGTTGACGGCCTCGCCGGCTTTGGTGTAGTTGAGGCGCGGCGTATGAAAACTAGGAGAGGTGCCGAAGTAGAGGAATGTGACACAATTGTTCTCACCTTCGATAAGACAGACGTTCCCGATCACGTATTAGTAGGATATCTCAGAATCGGTGTCCGACTCTTCATCACATCACCTATAAGATGTTTTCGGTGCCAGCGATACGGTCACACCACAACCACGTGTAAGGGGAAGCAGGTATGTGCGAGATGTGGATCAACAGATCATGTAGTCGATGATTGCTTAGCAAATAAGTTTTGTGTTAACTGCGGGAAAGGTCAGACCCCTCACTCTGCTGCCGACTGTGACTGCCCCATGCTTGAAAAGGAGAAGGAGATCATGGCGATCAAGGTAAAAGGTCGTATGAGTTTCCGTGAGGCCCGGGAGGCATACGAGGCCCGCTGCCCGCGGAAAACGTACTCCCAGGCAGCTGCCGCAGGAAGTTCCTCGCCATCACCACGGATGACCCTGGAGGAAGTCATTCGACGCCTGACCATTGCGGACTTCGTCCGCTTGGCAGATAGTATGGGGCTGGTTATCTCTGGCCAGGCCCTCCGCCCCGGCTCCTGGGCCAGTGGCGGCACCTCCTCCACAGCCCCCTCCTATGAGGGCTGGGTCGCGGGAGCGAGGCGCTGCTCCCGCTTCCATCCCCCGTCCCTGGCACCTGCTGGGGTGGGGAGCGGGGCAAAGTCCCTGCTCCTGACCACCAGCCGGTTGCTCCTGCTGGTGAACCAGAGACGGCACCTGGTGCCCCTCCCGAATCTGAACCCCTTTTCCGATGTTGAGGGGTGGACAGTTGTGGGACGAGGGGGCAAACACTCTCCCACGGGGAGGCGCCGCCCACCGTCCTCTATCGTACCTCCTACGGGTGATGCTCTTGCAGCCTCCCCGACCACACCAGCCTCGCAGCCGCCAAACCCGACACCATCAGTGGCGGCTGTGCGTAGAAACTTCGAGCCGGTAGCGCGGGGGCGATCGCCCACTAAGCGCCCGGCTACTGGTACCCCTCTGGATCAGCCCCAGATATCCAGAGCGCGTGGATCCTCCCTGGAGACCTCCAGAGGAGGAAGCCACTCACGCCTAAAACACGCTGGGCCCACCCCTGGAACGGTCAAAAGGGGTCAAGGGGTGACTATCACCCACTGGAGGTAGAGTTTTTAAGCCTTCCCACTAACCCGAAAAGACTGCTTCCATAAATAATACACAATGAACGCAAACACAATAATGCAATGGAATTGCCGAGGCCTCCGTGCAAATTTCTCAGATTTCCAATATATGCTGGCGGAATATAAGCCAGTAATAATATGCCTACAAGAAACAAAACTTTCTCCTAACTCAAGTATAAATATCAAGAACTATAACACATTTAGAAAAGAAGTTTTCAGTACAACAATTGCATACGGAGGAGTACTGGTGGCGGTACATCACTCCGCCCCCTGCTATAGTATTCCATTAAACACCTCATTACAAGCAGTTGCCGCCCGGGTTGATCTCGGCCGAACAAAACGAACAGTTTGTTCCATATACCTACCACCAGGTGGCATTATTGATATATCACCTCTCAACAATATTTATGATCAGCTTCCCACCCCTGTTGTGCTATTGGGCGACTTCAACGCTCATAATGCTGCTTGGGGAGGAGCTACCGACCGCACCTGTCCCCGGGGCCGTACCCTCGAGCGCTTTCTCCATCTAAACTCTCTCTGTCTTTTAAATTCAGGCAGAGCCACTCATATAACTTAACTCTCTGGCGCCCTCTCCTCCATTGACCTTTCTATCTGTTCTCCTTCTCTCCTCACCCAGCTTCAGTGGAGTGTTCTTGACGAGCCCTACGGTAGCGACCATTTTCCTATTCTCACCAACTGGACCCTGCGAGGTGCGCCGGCATCCACGATTCCCAGATGGAACCACAAGCGAGCAGACTGGGTGGGCTTTGAGGCTGCATGCGGTACGGTGACTCCTCCCCCGGAGGCCTCGGCTATTGAAGCCATTGAAGAATTCAACAAAATGATTACAACAGCCGCAAAATGTTCTATTCCGACCACTCTTGGGCGGCCAAAGCACACCCCAGTGCCTTGGTGGTCCATGGAATGTAAAGCTGCAATCTTAAAACGGAAGCGGTTTTTCCGGATTTTCAACAAACACACTACAAATAGAAATCTCGTCAGATACAGGCGTGCGAGAGCTTTGGCTCGACGTACTGTACTTAACTCGAAAAGAAGATGGTGGGTTAGTTATGTCAGCACCGTAAACCGTTTCACACCATCTGCACAGGTCTAGAGCCGCGTCCAGAGTATCCAGGGAAAGCGGCGATCTACACCCACACCTGTCCTCAGTTCGAACGGAGCAAAAAACACGGACCCAAAAAACGTAGCTGACCTCATGGCAAAGGCCTTCCGAGACCGCTGTAGCAACGCCTCTCAAAGCCAACATTTTCCAAGACACCGACAAATCCAAGAGCGCTTTCCAATAAATTTCCGGGAACGACAACTCAACCTCCTACAATGTCATTTTCTCCATTGAAGAGATGGAACAGGCACTAAAAAACCTCAAGAGTGTGGCGCCTGACAGTGATCAAATTCCCAATCAAATGCTATTCCCCTCAGGGGACCGATCTTCACTTTCCGGATTCGTCCGGCAAGTAAAGATTGGAGCAACGGGGTGTGACGCGCCCGGGGCCCCAGTCAGCCTTGGGAGGCACTTTGTCGCATCGCCGCGGATACATCTTTTTCTAGCCCTCCGAAGGCCGCCGCCTCTTCCGACTTCGGTCGGTTAGAGTCGGCGCCTGTCGTCGGTGGCTCTGGTGATGAGATCCGCGGCGATGCTGATGGCTGCCTTACGGGCCCTTTGTTACCTGGTCGGTAACCGTATTGGATCGGGTCAGTTCTGTCCTGCACCTCCCAGTATGTAGCTCCTGTTTGTTTTTGTTTTCTTATTTTGTTGATTATTTTTAGTTTCTGTCCTCTTTTTACGCTTCAGTTATTAGTCCCACAGTTATTTGCCTTCTTCGGCTTTTTATGGGTGTAAGGCGCCCACTCGAGGCCTATCTCGTGCCCCGGCGACGAGGTTGACGAGATCCTGGCGGGTTGAGGTCCCCCTCGGGCGGGTCAGTCCCGAGGGCTCCAACACGCCCCCTTTGGCCCAGATATCTCGATCCAACCGGGGGTAAGCCGTCCGTAGGCTGCCGCGGGCGGCCTAGCTACGCGGCAGTGTCTACGGGCACTGTCGCTCGGTCCAGCTGGGAAGGGGGGATTATGTTTCGGGCGTGCGGCGCGGCGCCCTTCGCGGTGGGGACTGTGATAGTTCTTGCCGGGCGCGACGCGGGCCGGGGTTTCGGAAACTGTCGTTTTTCGAGACCCCGACCTTTTGCGCTCGCCTGGTTGACCGCAGTCTCCGCTGCGTGAGGGCTGCCGCGTTTTGCCTCGTCCCGACTCATGGCCCTGCCGGCCCACTGAGCTGATGGCGTCAAGGGGGTGGGTGCGTTCTGATCGGAGGGGTTGTGTGAGTATCTCTTGCCTCTCTGAGACGGACGCACCTGCCCCCGTAGGCACTGTACCAGCCCCAGGGTCCAGCTATTGACAGCTGGCAACCCGGGGGGCCGAAGGTAAATGAAATCACTATGGCGTCTCAAAATAGCACAACCTCCAACACTCCGGTCCAACCGACGGGTTCTTCCTGCCCTGCGGGGTCAGAACTTCTCCTAGAGTTCTGATGGTGACTCTTGAGGGCAGTCACAAGATGAACCCCTTCCAGGTCATCCAGGCTGTGTCGAAATTCGGTACTGCAACCCATGTTTATCGACACTCGGAAACAAAACTTGAAGTTGTCATGTCGTCGGACAAGGAAACGTGTGATCTCTTGGTGGCAAAGCAGCTCATCTTTGTAGGGAAAGATAAATCTCTGGTGTTGGTACCGCTTTCTGTAGCTTTACACCCGACGAAGAACAACGCCTTGGGCGTTGTTACCTGCCGCGAGCTCGAGGGCGCAGCGGAGGAGGATGTTTTGCTTGGTCTGGAGGAGCAAGGGGTGATCAAGGGTGCGTAGGATGAACAGGAGGCAGGACGGCGAGCTAGTTGCCACTTACACTTATGTCCTTACATTCAACAGCAAGGAGCTGCCTCGAGCAGTGCGTATTGGTTGGCTTTCAGTGCGCGTACGTCGGTACGTTCCGGACCCAATACGGTGTTACCGGTGTCAAGGGTATGGCCACGTCGCAAAATCATGCAAGGAAAAAGAGCGATGCGCAAGGTGCTCGGAGGAAGGTCACGCCTCCACCGCGTGCACTGCGAACAAAGCAAAATGCACTGCATGTAAAGGGGACCACGAGGCATGGTCACGCTCGTGCTCCAGGTTTCTCTCCGAGAGAGAAAAGCTGAAGGCTAAGGTTCTGGGTACGGCTTCCGGAGAAGTTGGAGCGCGAGTAGACAATCACCGCAGGTCTCCTGGTTCCTCCGAACCAGCTGTTGAAGTTTGGACCACAAAGAGCTCCACTTTCCGCGACGCTCTCGTGGGTGAGTCGGGACGATTACAGTCATCACTCAGTGTAGACTCGACCATGCGAGACATTATGCACCTATCTGTCCGCGATTTCATGGGTCTATTCGGTGGTCTGACCCCACAGACTATTACCCCCACCTGTACACCCGGTGACGCCCAGTCTGACGTGCCAACCAGGCTCAGAGCTGAAAAGAGCACCCAAACATGCTTCACAGAGAACGTGTCATTGCCAGTGACATGTTCGAAGCCAGAGGATCTGAGCAACCACACAGCCGAAAGGGGTACTCAGACATCCACAGGCAAGGAACCCCTAACGGTAGCGCACGTCACACTACAACAACAACGGTTAGGTTCTTCCAAGGACAATGCAGGAGCTGACAGAAGTAGGGAACAGCCAGTGACTGAGACTAAGAAAGCCGCAAAACAATGGGAAGATCATCCTGCAGCAAAACGCGCACGAGTCAATCAAACAAATACTAGTTCTTCAGGCACAGAGGTACATCCTGCTGCGGCTCGCAGCTTAGGATCCACACACAAACAACCAGAAACTACGGTATCCACCCCTGTCACCGACAAATCTTCAACACCACAGACTCCCATACAATCGAACACAACAGCACCCTCAGACGTGTTTACCAAGCGGTATGGGTCAGAGCGGTCCTCGTCGGCGCCTCCAAAGGGTCGTATGCGCAAGGAGCGTGGTGAAGCCGTTTCATCTCCAGGTCGCGGGGACACGGGGCTAATGCCGCCGCCGTACCCTCCACCACCCCCACCTCCACCAACACCTCCCGCTAAAGCAACAGGCAGGGACCACCTGAGCACAGGCACCTGTGAAGGAAAGCGCAGGCTCTCCTCTCCAAACCTACGTTTCTAGTAAAGAAAATCCCAAGACAGAGAAGAGGAAACAGATTTGGTGTTTCGGGATTCAAAGGGAAAGCGAATTGCGGTACCGAGGGTACAAAAAGAGGTTCTTCAACCAAGGCTGCACTCGGGCTCCACCGAGAGTATCGGAAACGTCCAGCACGTCTGGCAGGATGTGCCGCGCCCATCCCCCGCTAGTGATGGTAGGCATCCGGGGCCGAGAGTCAAAGAGGCCTACATGGATAGGGACACTACTTTCGTGCGTCGCTCTCCGCCTAAGGGTCTCGGATACCCGGAACGAATGGCCAGACCACCAGCAGAGTGGAGCACGCGTACAGCCTGGTGTGTATCTGAAATGTTCGACGGCAGGAGCTGGGAGACCTAGTCAGTGTTGGGTAATTGGTTCGTCACATTAGAAGTTTTGGCTGATCCACTTAGTTTTCATTCTCGATATGTTTTGAATGGTTACAGCTGACTACCACTAATTTTTGCTTTTTTACACTAAGATGGGCGCAAAATTGACCTAGTAGTCGAGGCGCACTAAAACCCCAAACAACAACAACAACAATCAAATGCTATTACATCTTCCTACACAATCTATCTCATCACTCCTTGACATTTTCAATGGCATGTGGGAAAACAACGACTTTCCGGAGCAGTGGCGGAAATCGATTGTTATCCCTATCCAGAAGCCGGGGAAACCGGGAGACTCGCCTGAGGACTTCCGGCCTATCTCGCTGACGTCTAGTGTCTGCAAACTATTTGAGAGGATGATTAATACACGCCTGATGTGGTTTCTTGAAAGCAATGGTCTCTAATCTAACGCGCAATGTGGTTTTCGCCGAGGCAGAAGCACATTTGACGACCTTATCACACTCGACGCAGCCGTTAGGGAAGGTTTTATCAACAAACAGCACACAATCGCAGTTTTTTTTTTGACGTGGAACGCGCTTATGACTTGACTTGGAGGTATGGCATCCTAAAGAAGCTTTTTGACATGGGAGTGCGAGGTCGCCTTGGTTGGTTTCTGTTCAATTTCCTGAGGGGACAGGCGTTTCAGATTTCGAATTGGAAATTCTTTGTCCGAGGAGCACACACAGGAGAACGGCACTGCACAGGGTAGCGTTTTATCTCTGGCCCTGTTCGCCGTCATGATTAATGACATAGGCGATACCTTACCGCCCAATGTCTCCCGTGCCATGTTCGTAGATGACTTCAGCGGTGGAGTGAAATAAATGGTCTGCGCTTTTCAACCTCTAAAACTAAATGCATACATTTTTGCACCCGACGGAGGGTATGTGAACATCCTATTCTGAACATCGTGGGCCATGAGATAGAAGTAGTGGACCAGACACGCTTCCTAGGATTAATACTTGACCGTAGAATAACATACGCCGCTCACTCCAAGAAGCTTAGAGAGAGCTGTTTTAGTTGCCTTAACATTCTTAAGGTCTTAACCCGCATGACATACGGCTCGGATAGAAAAACACTCTTAACATTGTACAGATCCTTAATAAGATCAAAACTAGAATATGGAAGTGTGGTATATGACGCTGCGACAGAAACATCCAAAAGAATGTTGGACACTGTCCAAAACCAGGCCCTTCGAATTATAACCAGTGCTTTCCGTACTTAACCTGTTTCAAGCCTGCACGTGGATATACACGAGATGCCACTTGCTTTGCGACGGAGATATGTTGCCATGCGATATGCGTTGAAGCTTAAACAGGACTCCGATCATCCTACGTATGGCACTTTTTTCGACAACAGTAGACTGAGGCGAATCGACAATGGTTCTCGCACATCTGCTCGACACCCTGGAATTAGAATCCGTGCATGGCTGAGCGAGGCTGACATCGATCCTGAAAGCGTCGAGACCGCGCAGCTGCCAGCTGCCGAGCCGTGGCGGACGTTCAAGGTCGAGGTTGATACACGGCTACCAGAGCTGACTAAAGGCCTGATGCCGGAAGCCGTGCATCAAACCTTCTTGGAATACTGTTCTTCCAGGTTTCCAAATCATGCATCCTTCTATACGGATGGATCGAAGTGTGTTAATGGTGTGGGATGCGCGTTTGTAGGTAGCAATATTCAGCGACGGTATTCACTCCCACGGGCTGCCTCATTGTTCACAGCGGAATTATACGCGATCTTTCAGTGCTTGGATCAGGTTCTGCGGTCGAGAACCAACCGATTTGTAATTTTCAGTGATTCGCTTTCGTCATTACAATCACTCCAATCACTTACGTACAACGCATCAAACTCATACCTTTTACCTCTCATCGGACACAAGAAACACCAGGCTGTGAGTCGAGGGAAGTCCGTGACTGTTGCGTGGGTACCTAGTCACAGTGGCATCAAGGGAAATGAACTGGCCGATGGGGCAGCTAAAGAAGCAGCGAGCAGCGAGCCTTCCCGTGGAATCCGTGGCCCGTACTTTAATATGTTCGCGTGTGTTAGGAGCTACCTCTCCGGAATCTGGCTGCAACGATGGGACGCGGACCCCAAGGATGGCAAGCTGAGGGAGCTGAAGCCCCGGATAGGACCGTGGTCATCTGCCGATGCAGGCAACAGAAGGGACGAGGTTGTTATCTCCAGACTAAAAATAGGGCAGTGTCCCAAAACCTGAGGTGCTGGGTGCAGAACGACACCCAGTCAAGCAGAATTTTCCACTCACTTTTATATCTTTTTTGCTGTATTTTCCTCTCACTTCCAACAATACTTACTCCTATTTAATTTTACTCAACAATACTTACTACAAAGGCCGGTTCCATTGCCTCCTCTACCAGCGTCCACTGGAAAAGAGAGCAGCAGAATCGACCAAAAGATGGCCAATTTAACTCGGCTCTTATGCGCTTCTTTGGCTTTTCTGCAAGAAAATCTGGCGATTTCTATTTTTCTAGCCAATTATACCTGGCATCCTTATATCCACCGATTTTAGTGGAACAACTGAATCGAAATTCTGGCGCGGGCAAGACGCTAGGTGCCCCATGCCCCACCGGAGAAAGTTCCAATGGGTGAACACCGCCACTAAATTCCACCACTCACAAAATTGGTGAGTGGAAAATTAGACACCCTAGCCTTGTGTTGCCAAAAGAATGAGCTGACCGCTTTGAAAGATACATTTCTGGAAAGCAGCTTATCTGTTCACATGACTTTTAGGCTTACGTCCTTGAAAAGTTGTTTTTGTATTTCTGGTACCGAGAGCAGTGAAAAACCATTTTTGGTCATCTTGTTGTTAAGAGCAATTATATTGAAATTTGTATGCTAAGCAGCATATTTTTTACATTGTATGGTAGAAAATTGACCATTTATTTCGAAGAAAATAGTTTTTATCCATATCAGCCCTTCATTGCTGCGTCCACGTCCTGTGACACCCAGATCCACTCACGACACCCTACGACACCGCAGGCATAAATACGCTGATATTTAAGTTCAACTGAAAGTGTCCGGTACTTGAATACATTGAAACTCTACATTTTCATTGAATGATTTTTTGGACAACAAGAATGCATCCAGTTACCCTTCAAACATCGGCACTTTTTTGTATGGCTGGTCTACGGCGTGGACTTACCAAATCGCTGTCTTTACATCTAGTAAATAAAAGCGGCATCTTTAGGCTTTTTGAAAGGCCGGTTTCATATTCGTTATTGACAAGTTGTATAATTTTCTAGTCTATAAGGATTTCGAAAATTAATTTAGAGCAATTTTTGAAATGCAAATTATGTTGCTCATGCGACCAGCAAGCGGAAAGTTATCAGAAATTTAAATTAGTAGTCGCTCTGACGCTGTCGCAACCCGCCGCGCCTGGCTGATTGTAGACGAAAGGAAGAAACAACAGAAAGGAGGCTGTAGCTAGCTTCGATTAGATATTGATAGAAAGCAGCATACTCATATGAAGGTGAGTATATATGTGAAGAGAAGTGGAGGAATTGACAGGTAAAGAAAAGAAACTTTTAGCAAGAGTCTGGAAGAGTTTATTGCCATGATAGAAAGTTTGTAGTTTCTTCTGGGTTAGTTAAGTGTAAACCAAGGCTCTACTGGGCCCTAGCATAGGTGTATGCGAGGTGCAGTGATTGGGGTCAGGAGTGGCCTCCAAAATTCCGATAACTATAGGTATAGGTATAGGAGGGGCGTTGTCCCGGACAGAAAAACTATACAGTGTATGCTTAGATAATTAATTTTGGCACTAGGCATTGCATGAAAAATCCCTTTTCATTTTTCACCACCTCCCGATCTCGGAGGCCCCTTCTGCAGAGTTGGTCTAAGGGGGCCCCGATATTTCGTCTCAGGGGTCCCTTAAAGCTGGTCGTGAAGGAGAGGAGAGGAGGGGCACAAGAGTTTGTCTAGGGAAGCCCCCCAAGGGTCTTGGTGGCTCCCAGAATTATTTTCCCCGAAGGTTGGTCTCAGAGGCCCCCAAAAATTTTTTATTTGTGGAAATTCGCCAATTCCTTAAAAAATTGGAGACTGCATCAGGGGGTTTCAGTTGGTAAAGATTTACCTGCTTAACCCAAATTTTTCACATGGTAATGGTCAAACAATGCTGCTTGGGGACGATTTAAAAATATTTACTTTGATAAAATTAAAGGAAATATCCATCCCTCAGTTCAAACAAGGGCTCTGAGAGTTTACCACCTGAGTACCCAAATTGGACATTTTTTACTCCGTCGTACATTTTGAGGGAATTTTCCACTCACTCGCCGTACATTCCGAGCTGAATTTTCCACTCGACACCCTAGCGCAAAACCTATTTTGGGTCACTGGAATAGGGCACTCGTACTCCACACACTCTTATCTCTTGACTAGCGACCGCCCGTCGGAATGTCCGCGATGCGGCGATAGACTGACGGTGAGGCACGTACTGGTGGAGTGCCGTGACTTTGAGCTGGAGAGGAGGCGGTATTTGCCCAGCTCACCCGTCGCTAGAGTCGCTTCTGGGGGAATCTCCCTCTGTTAATTGTTCCGATATATAAATGTATCTTAGGGCAGTAAATTTTAGGGTGATATACTCTCCTACGTAGCTGGGTGTCTGTGCAGTTTTTATGAAGTAACCTCATTGATGTAGTTGTTCAATTCAAGTGACCAAGAGGAGTTTTTTCTCCCTTTTATCTACTGAGTATCCAGACGTCGGTGGATGGATCACATGCTTAACATGTTTTAGGAGGAGTACGTCGTTTCTTTTTTCGCCTGCTGGAGCCTCCCGGAGTGTTTGTTCGCGATGTTATGGGCGCCATGTGACCTTGGCTGTCGGCGCGCCCAAAAACCCCAAAGATGATGAGCTAGGTCAAGGTCACAGAGTGACCTGGTATGGTCATGTTGCATATCAATCGACTTCCTGTGACAATATAAGCACAATGCAAGCAAAATGGGAACTTTATCTCAATTCAGTGAGAAGTTATTGTCAAAACAATCACTCAGTGCTCCCGTGACCTGACATGACCTTTGAGAGGTCAGATGCTCAAAAATCAACTTTATGGTCAATATCGTGGTAAAAATAGACGTTTTGAGGATTTTCAGCTTTATCCATCCAGTATTTTTGAAAACGAGCCTGTACTACTTTTTACCAAAGACATAATGTGTTGACCAAAAAATTGACCCCACCTTAGGTCAAGAATATCTAAATTCCGAGATAGCAGATTTGTAGGCCCTAATAACCTTATCATATTGTGGAAGTTTCAAACTGATCGGTTCGCTGATGTTCCCTGGGCGCCGCTTCAAACTCGTGATTTTAGGTTTTGAGGTTGGGTCTTTTGACCTTGAATAGCTCCTTGACATGACATGGCCTTAACTCAAACATTTGGTCAGATGTGTAAAATTGATCATGGGTAAGGCACTGTAAGTTTCGTTGTTCTGTGTCTCTTCGTTTTTGAGCTATCTGGGGAAAACCAGGAGGGGGGGCGAATTTCTCCCCCCCAGCGGGGTGCGTGTTAAAGCCATCGATACCCGGCATGATAAGCACGATCTTTCACACCATTATAGTACGGCATTATCTCTATTGACACCCTATTTTCCCCAGAACTCACCATATGCAGCACTCTCTGCTGAACCTGTTTTCCTGGTCTGGTCATGTGACACGAGTCCCTCTAAGAAAAGTGAGTCATGCTCAAGCTCCACTAGATGTGCAGCGTGGACAAATTTGTCATGCTTGGACATCTGTATATTCCATGTGCTAAACATGAGCCAGTCTGCAGACATGGCAGACATCACTACGAGGTCTTTAAGGAAACTCAAATCTCGGATAAATTGGGGCATAAATTTGGTTGCTGGTGCAATCTTTTCTTTCCGCCTGTGCATACTTTTTTATTCCGCAGGAAGGCCACTTAAAACAATGCTCACCATTTCGTTTCTCTATTTTGGTTTCTTTTGGTGCTTCTGTTTCGCTTCAGTGTGTCAGTGACTCCCAATTTTCAGTTCCTACCCTAAGGTTTCCTTACCTGCCCCACCCCAAAGATGGGCAAAAGCTGCCCCAAACCGGTAGGTCTGGCCAGAGGCTGCCCCAACGGGATCTCATCGAAACCTGTCACCTTATGCGGACCGGAACATGACTTACTGTACTGTAGACTATAAATTTGTATGGGCTGCTTTAGCGATTACTTTTGAATGAAAAATACGTTTTGATATGTCAAGAAAGATGGAAGAAATTGATCAATATCACTGCTTCCTAGTATTGGGGTATTCCACGACAAAACGACAAAAAATGTCAAAATAACACCCGACACCTAAGATTTTGATAAAGCTTTGTCTAGGGGTTCTGTGGAGCGCTGATTCATGCTGTAACATTTTTAGTCTCATCCTTCCAGCGGTTTCTGAGTTATTGCCTCCGGAATTTTTTTCGACATAGTACAAAACCTCATTTTTCGAATAGCTTTATCTTCGAAGCAAATCATGATATTTGTATAAAACATACGTTCCCGGAATTTTTAAGACCTACATGATAATGTGGCGGAGTCAAAATTCAAAATTTAAGAATAAAAACAGAATTTTACCTGTGACCTTTGGTCAGGTCATGTGATTTCATAACGATGGCACTGAATTTTTGTTTTTTTTTCTTTGGCAAAATTGAGTTTAGGGTGAAAGGATTCTGTGCCCAAAAAATTGGAGACCGTTTTTTCTTAAATTCGTTAAATGTTATTTTGAAATAACTACTGTATGCGTATTGTAGATAAGTATTGCGTAATTTCAATCATCGCCGCCTTTGTAATGCATAAAATGCATAAGGTTCTTACAGGTGAGAGAAGCAGTCTTGAAAGAACACATACGCATAATTTTATGGGGATTTTATCTAGTGTATATGAGGATATTAGTATATTTACCGTATTTCTGTTTTGCAATAGCCCTGTACTGTTCTGTTCCATCAGACATTTTGAAACCCATCTCTGACCTGTGAGCGACATGTTCTGCTCACATTTCTAAATTCAACAGCTTTAGTATGCCCGGGCATAGAGATGACGAATAAGGACATCATATCACGCAGGTGTCCCAGCATCTTTGTTCACCCGAGGCGAGGATAAGGTACCACCACAGCGCGCGAAAGCTGCAAGGGCGCGAGACGGCTGGCGTTGCTACGATTCTTGTCTGGAAAATTACCTGTTGCATGTTGCATGATGCTGCTCAGAAACTTAAAACTATTATCCAACCATAAACTGGCATACCAGCGTTTATTAAAAGGCTTAAGTGGTGAATACCAGGCCACTCCCTGACCATCCACCGCAGACCTGCCACCGCTAACGGAGGAGATGTGAGACGGGGATCTCAACCGCCAGGCGACGAAAACAAAGGGACAGATATTTGTGATCCCTTCTTCCTTTACCCGGGATAAGTGAGCGTGGTACGCACTATAACGTCGTATACGAGCCAGACGAAATATGGCACGACCTATACGAAATATGGCTATGCAGAATGGACCATTGTAAAACAAACTTATTAATTTTATTAAAATGGAATATTTACATCGGCTCTTATGAGTCCTTTTCTCTTTTTTAGATATTTGTAGTCGAATAGCATATCCAATGAAAACATTGGACTTTATATCCGAATTTTGTCAGCGCTGTTCTTGTAGAGCCTAGTGCTGGGATTTAGCCACTATGAGGGTATGGGATTTAGTATATGAGCTGAATGAGGGAAATTGCTAAAAGTCTGGCTCGTATCTGGCTTAGCGTTATGTTTGACACTTATTCCTTTTACGGTGATATGTAATCGTGGTATATTTTGGGCCCTATGTACAAAAAAAGCTTGCTATGGTGAAAGGATAAGTATAAGAAAGTATAAGTCTGTTGGTAGTATTGGCCGCATTACGGATTCGAAGCAGTATTTTGAACTGGGCACCTTATGTCCATTACATATATGCATTTCTGTTATCCAAATATAAAGCACCATGTACAATAGGCTTTTCCATTGAGAGTTACCTGCCAATTCAATATTTTATTCTGGCATCAAGGGTATCAAGGGCGAGTTCAGAGCAAGCAGAAGTTGGAGTGGTTAGCCTCTGATCAAACCCCGATGACACTATACTGCGTTTCGGCAATACATGGTGCAAACCTGGTCGATGTGCCTCCCCTCGACAATGAAACGTGTGTCCTTCTGCGACTAACTTAACGCGCTCCCCGCTGCGAGGGGGACGTATTTCTCCCCCCTCCCTGCCACCGTTTCTAATTTGCTGTAAAGACAAAGCAAAATTACGGACCGCTTCAGAAAGCTCTTGCCGAGACAAATACAAAATATAAGACCAATTTTTGTCAGGTCAATATTGAGGTCACATTAGATTAAATAATATTCCATCGGCTTAAATCAGGGCATTGTAGATTGTTCTCTGTATATTTGTGTTGGCGGATCAAGAGAAAATCTTTAGACATCATTGGAGTCCTTTTATCGTAGGAAATCGAATTATGTATAATATGTCCATACCTGGTCAAATGGAAAAATGGCTTAACCTCAAGGCAGGTCGGGGTCACATGGTGACCTGTTGTAGTCATGCTGCATATAAATAGATCCCCGTGACAAGATAACCACAATGACAGCAAAGTGGAAGATATATCTTTATGCAGTGCGAAGTTATTGGCAAAGTAATTACTGCATGCTCATTTGACCTAACATGACCATTGAATGGCCAGATGCTCAGAACTCAGATTAATGGCGCAGGTGATGGTAAGAATACATGGTATGAGAATTTTCAATTTGATCTAGCAAATATCTACTGATAGCAGCCCTTTATATTTTTCACTATAGACTTATAATGGGCTGAGCAAAAAGTTAAACCCATCTTAGGTCAATAACTGGAAAGTTTCGAGATAACGGATTTGTAGACGACCCGAATGAAATCATATTATGATAGTTTGAAACTGGTGTGTTGCCAGATGTTCTTTTGGTGTTGCTTCAAACTCGTGGTTTTGGGTTTTGAGGTTGGATCGTTTGACCTCAAATGACACCTTGACCTGACATGACCTGAGTTTAGCATTTGGTTCGGGAGCATGAAACCAAGTGGGAATAAGGTACGGTGAGTCGTGTTTTTTTGCGTTTCTTCGTTTTTGCGCTATTTGGGAAAAACCGGCAGGGGCGAATTTCGCCCCGGTGGGGCGCATGTTAAAACATACGAAAGTTGAAGGATAGAGTTATACTATGAGTTATTTCATTCTCTGAATGTCATCTCTAAAAATGTAATTGCCATAACATGACCATCGAAGGCTGCTGGTACGGATATCATACAATGGTTGGGCTCATTACGCTTGCATCACCAATTTAAAAATGTCCTTTATCAATTTTGAGAAAAAAACCTGTTTCCAATTTTTCCCAACAAATTGCCAACACCTCAAATTTAATTTCCCAAGGATAAAATATATCACTTTTGAGTGCCATCATTATCAAATCACGTGACCTTACCCTTGGTCACCGGTAAAATTATATTATTTTGGAAACATTTTAAATTTAGAGGCAACAAAAAATTTTATGTAGGTCTTCAAAATTCCAAAAATCTATAATTTTACTTAGTTATTATGGTTAGTCTCGAAGATATGACTATTGGAAAAGTAAGGTTTTTCGTTGGGTCCAAAAATTTTATCAGGCCGTAACTCGAAAACCACTGGACGGACCAAGCTAAAAATTTCACATCGTTAGTCTATGCCCTGGGTAACCCCCTGTGACAAATTTTCATCAAAATCTGAGATGTAGAGTGTTATCGCTTGGTCGATTTGTCGTGGAATGCCCCATTAACTCTTTTTAGCCCGAAATGTTTCACTTCTCTCTGTTTTCGTTTATGGCACAAATCAAACAGATTCAATATGTCCCAAAGTATTACCAGCTCACATACCAATTTGATCACAAGGGAGAGGGCTGAGAGCAGGAAAATAGGTATGTTTGCAATAATCTGCCAGATTAAACAATTCGAGTTGGGTCTTTATTGTTGTCTTTGGGCGATGCCATGGCAGCACCAGCAATCATGATCGACAGCCTAGTCTGTTCAGGCCTGACTATCAGCAGCTGTTTGTGCTCAAGCTTCTATTATCTTGACACGCTGTAGAAATTGTTCAAATAGAGTATTCTCTGTTGCCGTTTCTGCAAAGCACATGGTAGCGTCCAGAATAAAACAATAAATTTTCAATTCCAGTGTGTACATTTTGTTGGTTTGTCTAGGTATTAGGTAGGTTATAATAGTTCTTTTAGAGCTTCAGTCATATCTCCGATGCACTGCATATTAACCCTTGTGCTCGTTCAACTGTGATGGAATAATGCTGCCAAACAACTTGAGCAGGGCCTGGGTGCATTTAGACACAAATTTTTGTATGATTTCACAATGTTTTTAATATAATCGAAAAAGCTGAATGACAACGCTGATGCTGCCCACAGTCTGGTGTCCAGTTTTCCCTGTGTTAAAGGCTTAGGAATATAGCTGCGGCCCATTAGGTTTCGGAATATAACCACTTAAACAAAGAGAGTGAGGCCTGCTGATTCTGTTGACGTATGTACCATGCTGAAGAAAACATTTCATTTTAGTTGCTTGTGTTCCTTACAATAGCCTGTATTAGTATCCGGCTCATGGCAAAGGCTGACGCTGACCCTGTTGTTGGCAGGTACTCGACTAGCTCCACCCTCCTTGTAATTCGAGATGGCGGAATCTCAACAGCCTGGCCCGGCCTCTGAAGCTGTTCCAACACCTACCAGTATGTATAAAGTCAAGGAAGAGACTGACATGGAGAGTGAGGCTCCCGCTGTATCTGCTTCTATCCTGAGTGAGCATACAGAAGAGTTTCCCAGCCAAACTGCTCCAGCTCAGGCTGATGCTACGGAGGAGGTGCCCGCTGAAGCCTCCCCCTTTCATGTCGCCAACTTTGAAATGGAACTGGCAGACAGCGCCACTGTTGACACGGCCTCGAATTATGACGGCGCATCTCCCGGTGGCACCAGCGAGGCACTTGCTGGACTAGCCAGTATCCCCCAGGACGGGCTGCCGCCGTTGCCTGCCATCTTAGACCCTGAAGTTGTGACTGCACCCGACACGTCACGTGGCGCCGCTCCGGATGCGTCACCTAACGTAGCTTTTGACGCGTCACCTGACGTAGATTCCGATGCGTCACCTGACGCAGCTTCTAGAGCAGCGTCACTTGACGTATCTCCAGAAGCTCTACTTGACGAAGTTTCAGATGCGTCACCTGACGTAGCTCCAGAAGCTTCATTTGACGCAGCTTCAGATATGTCACCTGACGCAGCTTCAGAAGCTCCACTTGATGAAGGATCAGAAACGTCACCTGACGCAGCTTCAGACCTAGAAGTTTCACGTGACGCAGCTTTAGAAGCTTCACCGGACGCAGCCCCAGACGCGGTGCCTGTCGCGGTACATGGCGCAGTCCCGGACGCGGTACCTGACCTGGCTGCTGGCGCGGCGCCGGCCTACGTCTCCGAGTGCAGTGTGTGTGAGGAGAAGTTCGGCGGCGAGGAGGAGCTGACGCGTCACATGGTGGTGCACCAGTCGACGCACCGCCACTCCTGCCGCAAGTGTGTGTTCCGCTGTCGCACCCAGAAGCAGCTCTCGGAGCACGTCCGACTGTTCCACGTCACCCTCAAACGCCGCCAGCGCGCCTCCGTGGGGGTGAGTGCTGCACGCCGGCCCGTGGAAACAGCCTCTGTAGGTCTGGGTACTGGTTTGACTTGCTGTTTTTAAGCCTGGGCAGACGAGTGTTCGAATGAAACATTAGGTATTGGGTTTCGGTTGGAAGAGATTGTAAGAAATGCGTGAGTGCAGGCCAAACTACCTTATAATTTTTAGATTAGGAGGAGGTATTTGATTTCATTTCACCACTTTGAATGAGTCTGTATTCGAAGCGCAGTTTTGGTTTTCAAAACATTGTCCGGAAGTGACCATGAAGTGTCTGATTCGAAGTGCAGTTTTGGTTTTCAAAACATTGTCCGGAAGTGACTATGAAGTGTCTGATTCGAAGTGCAATGTTGGTTTTCAAAACACTGTCCGGAAAGTGACTAGACCACAGATGACCTCAGCTGGTGTGGGCCCTCGCACGCTCTACCTCAAAGGAAACTTGGGGGTATCTCATAAAACGTAGGCAATCCTAAACTTGGGATAACTTGAGGTCTTTTTGGAAATCGCTTAAAACTGAGTTTGAAATTCGGATTTTCACTTTCTTGTTGAGTTTGCGCAGTACCACACAAGCTGGGCTATCTGTAGAAACTCGTTTCAAACCGTCAGTGCCTTATATTCATATACCTCGAACTTATAGCTCCTGTAAAAGATTCTACTTAAATTTGGACATCAAGTACGGATAATGATTTAAGGTCTGGAAATGCTGGCGTTTTTTCCTGACGAGATTGAAATGTATTGTATTAAAAAGGATAAAGTTTTGGTGCTTTACAAGCGCACAAAAAAAATTCAAATTTGAAAATTCGAAAATATCTATCCCAAACCTTTGGAATTTTTTTTTCTGAAAAATGAGCATTCCTAATAAGGTGCCCTTCACCCATAAACATTTCAATCGAGAGGTTTAAAAACTGTTAGATCTGTAGCTATTTTGTTTCGGCTTCTGCTTCTGATGCACTCGAAGTGCGACCTCCGCTGCAGATGCCGGAAATCGGCTCCGGCGGGAATGGAGAAGCAGAGGGTTTAAACCTAAGGTGCAGCAGCCTGAGGCAGAATCGAGACGACAAAGTCGGGATATCAATAGACGATTATCTGTAGTTTTCGTTCAAGGGTTGCAGCCAGCCAGCTGACACCGGCTGTCAGTGACGGATCTTGGCAGGTAGTTTATGGGGGAGGGAGCAACGGGGCCCGAATTCATGTATTAACAGTGTCTTTCTAGTTAAATTCGTGGAAATTTGGGGCTCTTGGGGCTAAATGCTTTTCATTTCCCAGCTAAGGTTATTGTGCCCTGTTTCAGTCTCCAGTCTGTTTGTTTATTTTGTTTTTTTGTCATCAGGTTATATTTTTCATTTACTGAAAATAGGGATTTTTTACCGGAAATCAGTTTGACTGCCTGATCTTACTTCCAACGTCATTTATTAATTAAGCAGTATCAATACAGCTAGCACCATTCGAAAGTTAGAAGTGTCAGAAACATGATAGCTTTGCATCCCTCTTCCTGATTTGGTTTCAAACTGCAGCCCAAAAACCTAATTTTGTCGAAAAAAATGTAATAACGAATCTATGAAATCTGCATTTGATGTAGGAAAATGGTCTCTAGATTCGAAGCCCGTGCTTTTCACTTATTGGGTTATGTGTTTATATACGGACTCTTTTTGAATGTTCACCAGAGCTTCAGTCTAATGATTGTGCTGGAGGTGCCTTTGGTTATTGGTATGCAAACAAATTAGCGGTATTGATACCGAATCTAACCTTCTATCAAAAAGTTGTCTATAGCTTTATGATGTAGATGGCGAATACACTCCTCTAGCCGCCCATCTGGTGCGAGTGTCAGCGCCCAGGTCAACTGGGCGCTGTGCCGTGAGGTACCTACAGTCTGCACCCATCTCGCGCGCGCTGTGTTCTGCGGTGGACCGGGTGCTGCGGTGTGGGGTGTGGTGTCTCCCTCCCTCCCACCGCTGAGCTGACCCGGTACCTGTGCCCAGGTGGACCGGGTGCTGCGATGTGGGGTGTGGTGTCTCCCCTCCCTCCCACCGCTGAGCTGACCCGGTACCTGTGCCCAGGTGGACCGGGTGCTGCGGTGTGGGGTGTGGTGTCTCCCCTCCCTCCCACCGCTGAGCTGGCCCGGTACCTGTGCCCAGGTGGACCGGGTGCTGCGGTGTGGTGTCTCCCCTCCCTCCCACCGTTGAACTGACCCGGTACCTGTGCCCAGGTGGGCCGGGTGCTGCGATGTGGGGTGTGGTGTCTCCCCTCCCTCCCACCGCTGAGCTGACCCGGTACCTGTGCCCAGGTGGACCGGGTGCTGCGGCGTGGTGTCTCCCCTCCCTCCCACCGTTGAACTGACCCGGTACCTGTGCCCAGGTGGACTGGGTGCTGCGGTGTGGTGTCTCCCCTCCCTCCCACCGCTGAGCTGACCCGGTACCTGTGCCCAGGTGGACCGGGTGCTGCGGCGTGGTGTCTCCCCTCCCTCCCACCGTTGAACTGACCCGGTACCTGTGCCCAGGTGAACCGAGTGCTGCGGTGTGGTGTCTCCCCTCCCTCCCACCGCTGAGCTGACCCGGTACCTGTGCCCAGGTGGACCGGGTGCTGCGGTGTGGTGTTTCCCCTCCCTCCCACCGCTGAACTGACCCGGTACCTGTGCCCAGGTGGACCGAGTGCTGCGCTGCGTACGCTGCGGCATCGACAGCTTTCCCAGTTTCGCCTACTTCCACGACCACCACCTGTACCAGCACCTTGTGGAGCAGCCAGAGCCGTTCGTGCGGCTGGAGATGCTGGCCTCGGCGCTGCCCAACTCGCTCCGCCTCACTCTGCGCCGCGACAGCCGCCAGCCGCGCTCCACATTCAAGGTACGACAACACCAGTCCGTGCCCTCCAGTCAACACAACCTGACACCCGCCCCAACTCTCAGTTAATCCGCGCCCCGATGGGCCTCCGAGCCACCTTCGCCCTGGTGGGGGTGTTTGAACACCCCCACCCTCGAACTCGGCCCCTACGCGGAATAGCGAAAAAACGCGAAGGCTTCTGGATGCATGCAAATTCATGATGAAACTGTGTCAGTAATTTTTTGGATAAGGTCAATATTGAGGTCATGACAGGCCAAAGAAGGTGGCATTTTGAAAGTTTTTGAGCTCTAGCATTTGACAAATTTGAGTTAGAATCCTGTTTAGGCACCATTCCCTTCCTCTCGTCACGGCGAATCGAATGATGTATAATATGACCATACTAGGTCAAAACACAAAATTACCTTACCTTAGGTCAGGTCAAGGCCACTTTTTATCCTAGCATAATCAATATGCTTATCAATCTACTTGCAGTATCAATCCAAACGCAATGGCATCAAAATAAAGCCTATCATCATTTCATGCAAAGTTATTGACCTAAGTTTGAAAACTGCTTAAGTAGTCCCAGATGACCTCGCAAAAGTCACAGGTCAAACATTGCAACATGAACCTGGAAAGGGGCCCAGGATACTACGATTTGGGGAATATAAAGGTATTCTCAGCTGTATCTACACAAATACAGCCCAATTTCTGTTTTTCCCATGTATTTCCAATGGAGAGGTTATGATCCGTACTTGACCTCAGGTCATCGATATGAAAAATCCCTGAATATATTTTGTAGCACTCTGTGCGCCCATTATGTGGTATAAGTTTCAATCCGATAGATTCACCTATTTCTTTTTTGCGCCACTGTAGTGTTGTCATGTTTATGAGCGTGAATTTTGCATCTCTATTGCCGTCAAGCTGGAGCGAGTTGGGGTAGCCGTGGGCAGTCACGTGACCAGACCGCCGGAGGTCGGGGCCGGGTCACCGGTGAGCAGGTCGGCAGTCGGCGCCGGGGCGCGGTCAGAAGCGGTGTGTTGCTGGATACTGCGGGATTACTTGGCTGTAAGCATCTTTTTAACCTTTTCGTTGTGTTGTCCTCCGAAGTCAATATTACGTTTACCACTGCATCGAAGCCTTTGATCTGGAGAAGACACCTAACAGAGAATACCACAGCCACCTTAAACATTTTTTGGAGGTGAGGTCACTTGACCTGCACTGGTGACCTGACCTGAGATGACCCAACCTTAAAATGTTGGCGAAAGTTACGGAATTGATCAAGGATAGTGTGTGCCAAGTACGGCGGCGCTTGGTGCCGCTGTTATTTTCGTGCCCCCGGAAAAACCCGAGGGGGTGTTTAAACATCCACCCCCACCCCCCACACCGGGGCGAGGGTTAACGTAACAAGGAAGCGCGCTTCACTTCGAGTTGACGCTGCAGCCAGTGAAGGTTGACCTGCCACGCGGCACCAGAAACAGCTGACCAGTTGATGCGTCTGTTACGTACTGAGTTCTGCTGAATAGTAGGTTGGCGTTCAGTGTTCCGCGTACGTAGTGGCACTGTACAGTAATGAGACGGGGAGCTGGAATGGAATCTCCCGGTGACAGCAACTTAATCAAGTATATTATAGTTATACAGGATAGTTGGTGACTGCAGTGGGGCGCGGTTGTGTTGTGGTTAGTGAGCTCGCTTTCCATGCAGGCGACCGGGGTTCAAGGCCCGGCGGATTCCCTTAGCAAGGAGTAACCCGACTCCGGAGAAACCCTTCCAACAGGGAAAATTTGGCGACGCCTTTTAACCCTAGCAGTTGGCAAGTCGATAAGCCTTGAAATTGTGTTATTATTGATAACCGCATAAGCCAAGTCTCAAATATCTAGGTCTGTTTTTGCTCTTTTCACATTTCGTCCATTTTAGCTCTTGTGGTGGCCAGCCTGTTTAAGTCGCCACTCAGAGTCGGGCTCGACTTTAGCCCGAGTCTGGGTGGAATTTTGGAAGAAACGTAAGGTGGTCTATTCTTCGAGATTTGGATATTGTTCCGTATCGCCGACCGACCCTGTATTTTTCATCAGACAAGCGCAAGCCTCACATATCACCATTACCGTGAACAGGGCTCGGGGTGTGAAGTCGTGACAGGAGCTGCCTACAAGGCAACACGATTGAAACGCTGAAAGCACAAACCCACGTTTAAGGATATGTGATTTTCCTGCTATTCTAGGCGACGTTCGTGGATAGTTGTAATATACTTGGTTATGTTGCTGTCACGGTGATATGCCGTCTCTACATCCGATTTTGATATTTTATTTTTCATTGTTGTACCACTCGTGTTCCAGCGCCTTCCCTGGTTGTTCCTGGAGTCTGTGCTGTTTTAGTGACGGTCGATCGTTGCTCTCAGGTGGTGAACTCTCCGCGGAGGACCTCGACCTCCGGCGACGCCGTGACCCCCGCTGTCGGTGAGGTACCCTCCACCCCGCGCAAGAAACGCGGCCGCCCACCCGGCAGCGGTCGCGGCAGAGGCAGGAGCAGAGGCGCCCCCGGACGCGGTAGAGGTACAGCCGGAGAGGCCGCAGGACGCGGCAGAGGTACAACTGGCGAGGCCGCAGGACGCGGCAGAGGTACAGCCGGCGAGGCCGCAGGACGTGGAGCAGGTGACGTCGAGCCAGCAGTGCGCGGTAGGGGCAGGGGTAGGGGTAGAGGGCGAGGACGGGGCCGAGGCCGCGGCGCCGGCCCGCCTGCCTCTGTTCCCCCGGCTGGATGGCCGCCGGGGTCCAGCGAGAGCACGACGGCGAATGCGGCCGATCAGCCTCCGCTGCCAGCACCGGCTCCGGCAGAGCCGCAGGGGCCGCAGCTGCGCCAGGCCAGTCCCAGCAGCCCGCTGTCGCCGGGTGCTCCGCCGCTGTCGCCGGCTCCCGTGTCCGGCACGCCGCCGGTACCCTGCCGACTGTGCGGGGAGCCTCTGGTGGACGCGGCCGAGGCGCAGCGGCACATGTCGGTGTACCACGGCCGGCCGGCGCCCTGCCTGCTCTGCTCCTTCTGGCCAGAGAACAGCGACCAGCTGCGAGAACACCTGGCCAGCGAGCACGGCGGCTGGCAGCAGGGAGCGCCACCTGCTGGCCCGGCCCCGCAGCCGCCACCACCGCCGCCGCCGCCGCCCCAGCGGCCCCCGGTGCTGGTGGAGCCACCGTCCAAACGACCGCGCCTGATGGCGCCTCAGCCGCCGCAGCTGGTCGCCAACTTCCCCGTGCGACAGCCAATGTCTGGTGTTATACAGCAGAACACTGGCCTCGGACCGCCGAGTCTAACTCCTGAGGTGAACGTGGCCGCCCAGCCAGCGAGCCCGGCCATTGGTCACCCCAACGCTGCGTATCCAGCAATGAATCCAAACGCTTTCCCTCGCCAACCGGGTCTTGTTCCAGGCCCTGGTGCTGGTCCGCCAAACGCCGCATTTCGCCAGCCCATCCCTGTCATTCGTCAGCCCAACCCCGCCTTTCGCCAACCCAACCCGGCCCTTCGCCAGCCTAACCCGGCCCTTCGCCCACCCAACCCGGTCCTTCGCCAACCCAACCCGGCCCTTCGCCCACCCAACCCTGCTCTTCGCCCACCCAACCCGGCCCTTCGCCAGCCTAACCCGGCCCTTCGCCAACCCAACCCTGCCCTTCGCCATCCCAACCCGGCCCTTCGCCAACCCAGTCCCGCTGGTGGGCATCTGAGTGCGGCGCTGCGGCACCCAGGGGCCGTGTTCCGGCGGCCGGGCCCGGCACTGCGGCCGCACAACGCGATGGTGCGCCAGCCCGGCCCGAACCCGCGCCAGCCGGCCGCGGTGTCGGCGGTGCCGCCGGCCGCCGCCGCTGCCGCCGGTCTGGCCACCACTCCAGTCTCTGGCGCGCCGCCCAAGCCCGGCGGCGAGTTCGCCGTACCGCAGCCCCTGGAGCACGCCTGTCGCTTCTGCGCCCGCCGGTTCGGCTCACGCGCAGCGGTGGCACGCCACGAGGCCAGCCATGCGGCGCCGCCAGCCGGCGACCTGGTGGTGCCCGTGTTTGACCTCTCGGCTGTGAACCCGGCTCGGGTCAGCGCCATGGGTTTGAGCGGGTTCCTGCCGGTGTCCCAGGTGAACCAGCGGCGCGGTCAGCTGGGCCTGCCTGTGGCGGCTGTGCAGCAGCTGGCCAAGGTGGGAGCTTCGCCGCGACCAGTGGCCTTCTTCAACCTGGGTGAGATGGTGCGACTCAGGTAGTGTTCATGGCCCCAGGACTGGACCTTTCCTAACATTGAACGTCGTTGTTTTGTTAATCAAGACAGTAGTCGGAGATCTGAGGTAAGATAGCTGACTTAGTTTGTAGCAGGGAGCGCGGCGTAGATCGTACGCCGTGCCTATTGACGAAGCGTGTGTTAGAACCATGAAGTGTTCGGTACATTGCGGAAACCAGGGTGTACAGGCAGGGTTTCTACTGCCAATATCGAAGATGTTCATTTGTGGTACGCTTCCACTATAGTGCAACCGAAGCGTTCATTGTTCAAGCATTTTATGTATTGTTTTTTATAGTTGAACTTTCTCCTTTCTTTCTGCTGCTCAGCCTGTCATTTGCTATGCATTCAGAGTGAAGGTACTCCTGTCTCGTGCAGATAATAATCATCATCGCCATCGTTGTCGTTCCAATACACGTTGAAAGTGACGACCTCCGTCTTTGCCTGCACTTATTTGATAGTCACTGTCAAAATCACAACCCATCCACACGGTAGTGTCTCAGCCCCGCGCTCTCGGGCCATTCACGGCGCTGTAGCACTCTCCTCGAGGACCGCCTGACAGTAGAAAGGCACGCTGTCGGTACAGCTCTGGGCCACCCAGCCGCGCTGCCGACTGTCCAGACTGGCGCAGAGCACTCCCTGGCCGGGAGCCGGCGGCGCCCCGGACAGCCAGTTGCTGAAGAGGGTGGGAGAGCCGTCCTGCCACCGCCAGCCGCCGTCCGGCCAGCCGTTGGTCAGACCCAGCCGCACCACGTGACCGTTGGCCAGGCCTGCCACACACAGGTCAAGGTCAGCTCACTTATCTGACCAACTTTGTTGCTCCTAATGAAAGAAAGTAATTTAAACGGAAGATGATTATGGTGATGCGGCTTATTAAAATCACTCACGAATAGGTTTACAAAACTAAAATTACTCACAAATTCATGAACAATACTGCACACAGAGAGACTGTTCTTTTCAACTTTTGGCGATGTCTCCCGAAGGAGTCGAGCACAAAGGTCGAATATAAGCCCTAGCTGTAGCAGAGTTTTGTCAGCACCAATCAGCGGGCCCGTTGCCACTCACAGGACGTAGCCTCCCCGGGAACTATTTCAGAGGTTTACGGGCGATGGCCCTGTTTGCGCATAAAAAGTAAGTGCACGTGGCAGTCAATATTTTAATGGTAAGGTTAATTTCCTTGCTTACACAAACAAAGGCGATTATGGCACGATGTTACTTTTCGGAGGAGAGGTTAGAGGTCCTGCTGACAAAACTGTGCTGACAGCGAACAGGGCTATAGATTATACAATTTGAAGCAAAAGTCTATCAAAATGCGTGTCGTCCTCTATCAGCTAGCCAGCCGGAGAGCACGTGACGCACGCAGGCGGGCAGAGGCCGGGAGCGTTCAGCGGAAACTCACGCTGTAGGGCCCGCTCCTGCCGGGGGGAGCCTATGACCGGGAGCCGAGCCGAAAAGTCGGCTCCGCTCTCGCTGCCGCAGGCGGAGGCCGCTGCCGCGAAGGTGGCGCCCTCGCGGTGGAAGAGGTAGCAGTCCCCGTTCTCCTCCTCGCGCCACCGCGCCGGGTCGGGACACCGCGGCTCGCTCTGAACACCCACTGCCGCCCACAGTGCGGTGTCGGTCAGCGAGACTGGCTGGTAGTGCTGATCAAAATTCGGGTTTCGTATATACGAAACCCGACTCATGGCCTCAGGCCATGACTGTGTATATACACAGTCGCTGCGCGAGCCATTGGCACAAGCGCGAGTTGTCCAGAGGCCAGTTGTTGGGTTGAGGAGATTCGGATAAGCACCACGTGCTATCTACCTCATTTTGCGCAGGTTATGGTTGACCGCGATATTTTAAAGCTCCATATTTGATATGCAACATTTAGTCGACATGCACACTTGGATATAGCCTGATGTCTGTGTCTGACCGGCGGGCAGTCGGCAGGCGAAGCTGAGCTGACTGCTGAGGCAGTTCTGGGTGAGCCAGGTGCCCTTCTTGTTGACCGCTGCGCAGAGTCGCATGTTCTGGAAGTCGCCGTCAGGCTGGCCGGGCGCCCAGCCGCTGTAGCCCACCTCGGGGTCGGAGCCATCCATCCACATCCAGCGCGGGAAGTCGTAGGCGGCAGTCAGGCCGATCCAGGCCGGGCCTCCTCCAGTCAACTCTGCCGAAAGACGGAGGGTAGGGGCAGTCAGGCCGGACCTCCTCCAGTCAACTCTGCCGAAAGACGGAGGGTAGGAGCAGTCAGGCCGGACCTCCTCCAGTCAACTCTGCCGAAAGACGGAGGGTAGGAGCAGTCAGGCCGGACCTCCTCCAGTCAACTCTGCCGAAACACGGAGGGTAGGGGCAGTCGGGCCGGGCCTCCTCCAGTCAACTCTGCCGAAACACGGAGGAGCGTGAGGGCAGTCGGGCCGGGCCTCCTCCAGTCAACTCTGCCGAAACACGGAGGAGGGGAGGGGCAGTCGCTGCCGAGCCAAAGCCGTCTCTGATGTTTGCCCGTCTTCCCACTTGGCGTTTCCGGACTGGGGTTATATTTACCGAGCAGCAGTTGTGTCTCCTGCCTGGGTTACATTTACTGAACAGCAGTTGCGTGTCCCGACCGGGGGTACATTTACCGAGCAGCAGTTGCGTCTCCTAACTGGGGTTATATTTACCGAGCAGCAGTTGCGTCTCCTGACTGGGGTTATATTTACCGAGCAGCAGTTGCCTGTCCTGACTGGGGGTACATTTACCAAGCAGCAGTTGCGTCTCCTAACTGGGGTTATATTTACCGAGCAGCAGTTGCGTCTCCTGACTGGGGTTATATTTACCGAGCAGCAGTTGCGTCTCTTGACTGTGGGTATATTTACTGAGCAGCAGTTGCGTCTCCTGACTGGGGTTATATTTACCGAGCAGCAGTTGCGTCTCTTGACTGTGGGTATATTTACTGAGTAGCAGTTGCGTCTCCTGACTGGGGTTATATTTACCAAGCAGAAGTTGCGTGTCCTGGTCGGAATGGAGGCTGGCCACATGAGACGGGATGTAGGTGTTCGTACAGGTCTGCAGCGCGTTCAGGAAGGTGTTCGGTGTGGTCACGCCGCTGGAACATGGGACGTCGCCGTCAGAGGGTTTATAGCGGCAGGAGATAGAGCCCGCCGCCGAAAACGGCGGGGAAAGTCGGAAAATTCATGTCTCAGAGAAATTAGCAATTCCACCCTCTCTCTGTGAAGATAAACCTATAAAATAGCGGCTGGTCACAATTCTCTCGGCGAGAGTGATTGATTGGTTCCTCATTCTAATCAGCTTTTGACATCAGGACATTCAGTATACAAAAATGTTCATATATTAGAGAAAAAGCTGTGAAAGTAAATGTGCCAGGGACGGCGGATTCCAGGGTGCAAGTGGTGCAGTTGCACCACTCGATTTTTTCAAGTGGTGCAAAAGTATCTTTTTGCACCACTTGTTTTGGCTTTGTCCAGGAGGCGCCCTCCCCAGGCCTCAGCCGGCGCCCCCGGCCGGTCAGAGAAAATCAAGCCTAATTACCGCCTACCTGAAGAGGTAGGATCCTCTGTGAAAAAGACATTTTCATACATGAATGACGCACCTTGACATCAAAACTGCGCCCTGGAAAGCAAAGGCGCCCCCCCTTGAGCAAAGGCGCCCCTCTGGATAGCATAGGCGCCCTTGAAAAGCGTAGGCGCCTCCTGGACAGCTGAGGCGCCTCCGAAGAAGAGAAACGGCGCCCCTAGATATCACATGCGCCCCCTGGTTAGCACAGGCACCCCTTGACAGCAAAAGGCGCCCCCCCGCAGAGAAAAGGCGCCCCCTGGACAACATAGGCGCCCTTTGATAAGAAAGGCGCCCCCTGGAGAGATAAGAGAAACCTCCCCCCCTCCCGAGAACAACGGCGGCAGGGACGGCGGATTCCGCAGGACAGGGTGTGCAGTTGCACACTTTGAAAAAAATGATGGTGTACAATAGTATATTTTTGCACACCTGGTTTTGACCTCGTACGGGGAGGCCCTCACGGATTTGGGTGGCACCCCCGGATTTTGCCGGCGCCCCCGGCCGGTCAAGAGAAAATCAGACACATCGCCTGTCTGAAGGGGTAGTACCCTCTGTGTAAAATAAAATACACTTTCAAATATGAATGGCGCCCCTGACATCAAAGCTGCACCCTGGACAGCAAAAGGTGCCCACCCCTTGAGTAAAAGCGCCCCTCTGGATAGCAAAGGCGACCTTTAGACAGCAGAGGCGCCCCTGGACAGAAAAAGGCACCCCCAATTGAGGAGTAACGACGCCCCTGAATAGCATAGGCGCCCTCTGGTTAGCACAGGCACTCCTGTACACTAAGATGCGCCCCCTCCCCCATAGAGCAAATGCACCCCTCTGGATATAATAAGCTCCCTTTAATAGCAATCGCGCTCCCTGGACAGCAGGGGCGCGCTCTGGATAGGATAGGCGCCCCCAGAACAGCAAATACGCCCTTTGATACCAAAAGCGCCCCATGGACAGAACACACCCTCTGGATAGCATAGGCACCCCTGGACGGCAGAGACGCCCCTAAAGAAGAGCAACGGCACCCCGGGATAGCATATGCGCCCCTGGTTAGCACAGGCACCCCTGGACAGCAAAAGGCGGCCCCCGCCCCCTGAGTAAAGGATCCGGGTCTCTGGATAGCATAGGTGCCCCTGGATAGCGCAGGCGCCTCCTGGACAGCAGAGACGCCTCCGAAGAAGATCAACGGCGCCCCTTGATATCACATGCACCCCCTGGTTAGCACAGGCATCCCTGGATAGCAAAAGGCGCCCCCCCCCGAGAGCAAAGGCGCCCCCTCTGGAAAGAATAAGCACCCATGGATAGGAAAGGCGCCCCCTGGAAAGGACAGCAGAACATTTTTTAAGGAAAACTCAGTGGAGGGGGACGGTGGAGATTTTCTTGTGCTGGCCATTATAATGTTTTCGGGGATCAAACCCCCATTTGGAGGGGGCGTTAATAAAATTTAGACGTGCTAGTGTTAAAGAATGTCTCCTAATTTTTGTTATTCCATATTCTAAAGATTAGAGATGCTGCCCAGGACTGCGGGTTTTTTCAACGGAAAAGGCCAAACCGGGTTTGCGAAAAGGCCAAGAGGTTCAAATTGTATTTGCACTAAAAAATCTTGTTTTTTATAAATTTCGTCCAAGTTCTTCCCAGTACGGCTGTTGGAGTCTGAGTCTCATTAAAGTCCTCAAGGGACTTGTCACGGAGACCCCGACCCTACCACCCGAACGAGTAACGCCCACAATGAAGGGTTGATTTAGAAGCCAAAGTTTAACCTCCTACAAAGCACAGGGATGGCCGCCTCGCTCAGGTCACCCTCTCATCAGTCAGTTGCCAGCCGACCTACGTCGGGCAAACGATTGAGCGCCGGAGCGTCTCAGGGGAACCGATCTCAAGCCTGGACATGCACTGCCACTGCATGCTTCTCAGCAACGGGCCGGAGCCCGACGCTCTACCAACCGAGCAACCGGGGCGGCCAAATGGCCAAATAAATACCACAAAAAGCCATATTTGAGGCTAAAACGAACCCTACCGGGTGTCATAAACCCACAGAAAAAGGACAAGCACTCTTGTATCACTGCAGTGAACAGTGCACTGTATAAAACTAAATGTTGATAATTTGATATTGACTTGACGATATATTTTTAGCACACTGCCCATCTCATAAGAAGGCAGGAGTCCCCTTCCAATCCCGTGTGGCGACCCAATTATTTTATCCACATAACTAAACAATTTGTTAGCATCATCAATTATCTTGGCCGCACCACTCCCCGCTAACATTTGATATCTTCCTGCTTTTTCTGTGAATTGTTTGCTCTTGAACAGTGACGGATCCATAGGCAGATCCAGGATTGCCAATCGGAGGGGAGCACCTTCCCGGGGAGCGCCATCCGGAGCAGGGGGCGCCACTTTTGACCGGAAAAACCTACCAGGTGGGCGTAAAATCTTATCAGTGAGCACCGATTTTCGCATCCTGGGGGAGAGTGGGAAGCGCCACTTCAGGCGAGTGCCATCGACCTTTCAGGGGGCGCCGTGACCATTTCAGGGGGCGCCGAGGATCGATCGGGGGCTGCATCTGCCCCTCCCTTTGCCCCCTGGATCCGCGTATGGGCGGATCTAGAATTTTAGTAAGGTGGGGGGAAACGCGGAGCCTCAAAGTGGGCACTTTACCATCAACTTTTCACCCAAAGGGCGCCTATGGTATTCGGTTTTCGGTTGCCGTCATTTTGGTGGATCGTACTTTTAACAACGTCCTATCCCACCCTCTCCCAGCCATAACAGTTTGTACCAGCCAAGCAAGATGCCTATTTGGCGTGATATTTGAAACAATGAATTGCTAAACAGTTCAGTCCACACTTTTTCGGCACCTCTTGAAAAATCTGTAACTGCCTCTAGGTCATGGAGAAATTCAAGACACTTGGGAAGATGCAACAGCTGAACATAAAGGTAT
The DNA here is from genome assembly GCA_034440635.1 of Lepas anatifera. NCBI lineage: Eukaryota > Metazoa > Arthropoda > Thecostraca > Lepadidae > Lepas > Lepas anatifera. The sequence goes on along the minus strand of JAOTON010000941.1, from coordinate 516,001 downwards.
ATATCTGAGGATTTTTCTATTAGTGAAGAGGGGTTAAGTTTATTTTAATATCAAATATGATAAGCATCATTTTGCCTTTCGACGTGGCCAAGATTCGTAAGATAATGGTGAGAGGACATTGAAAATAATCGCAGCGAGTGTGAACCTGGCCTGTGCGCTGTCCAAGAAAATTATCTCAGCGGAAAAGCTTTTAAGTTGTAGGAAACACAAACCGGACTTTAACCCACATTATTAATTGCTCCTAAAAAATAATGTTTGAACCAGATGGCAGACTCAAGGAGATATAAGGGAAGTTGAAACGTTAAGATAAACACAGAATGAAGTATGTGGGCATTTTCCATCGACCTTTATCTATATTCTTCAATTCATCAGCATGGGAGAATTGCTCTTGTGCGTGAAATTTCGGAGGTGTTAAGAGAATTTCGGTAGCCATGTGATTGAATGCTGAAATAGATCATGCCATAGGCATGTGTGATTTGTGACATAAATGGGCCCTACTAGAATAAAAAGAAAACAGTTTCAACGTGTCCAAGTACTCTCTTGATAAATTGATAACTTTTTTTCGTTTATTGGCTGTAATTTGCGCGTTTAATGATCATGTGCAGTGTTCAGATCGAAGTGAAAAGACCATTCAGATTGATAAAACGAGTATATTTTGTCACTGACCATCCACTTATACCATCAACCATCGCCTTCAGGTCAAGTTCAGGACTCATTTAAGAGAAGTGAGCGTGCACTGTGCATGCCCAAATCGAGACACAGCCGCCCTCCCGATGGACAGACCGCGCAGAAATACGTCCTCGTCGCGTTTGATTTCGCGCACGCGTACGACGTAGTGGACCACCACCTGCTACGCGTTCGCCTGCTGTAGATGGGGCTGTCAAATTGCACGGTGGCCTGGATTTGGCAGTGACTCCGGGACCGAAGAGTCCAGGTGGAACTAAATGGTGTGCTTTCCAGTGAGCGCATTTTCCGAACTGGCGTGCCGTAAGGAAGTGTCTTATCGCCAGTTTTATTTTGCATGGGCGGCTCGGCTGGTAGACGCACTCTGCGCGGTTCCCGGATGCTCCCCTACATGTACGCCGATGATACGGCGGCTCTCTGCACGGGCAACAACATCCAAGTCGCCAAGGACCGGGCGCAATAAAGCTGCTGCTGGCACCCTCATGAAGTGGACCCGACAGCACAAAATGGTGGTATCAGGAGCCAAGATCCAAGTACTGGTGATGTCCCAGTGGGCCAGAGACGCCGATCCCTTCAATTTTAAGGTCGACGGGAAGTCTATCACTGCTGGAGACACCCTACAGCTACTTGGCGTCACCATCGATCTGCTCCTCCATTTCGGTCCACACTGTAAGAGACTGTGGGAGAAGGTCCACCCCGCATCTCCCACCTACGTCAACTGTCCGGCTGCAACTGGGGGCTGCACGAACAGCACCTCCGAACCGTCGCTACTGGCTACGTGAGAGGAGCGATGGAGTAAAGCGGCCGCAGCGTGGCTCCACGCCACACCGCCATTTCATGTCGAGCTGCTGGAACGCAAAATGAGAGCGTCGGCGCGTATCATCACAGGATGCACCCACTCCACTCCCAGCCGAGTTAAGACTCCCCGCGTAACGGCCAGAAGGAGGGTACTCGCGACCCGACTGCTGGTGAAATTCCATACCCTGCCGCCTGAAGACCCTCTGTGAAGACGTGCGGAGGCGACAGCGCCCTCTCGACTCTCCTCCGTGACCGGGTGGCAGCAGGTGGGCAAAGACATGTGGGATCAAGCAGGCATCTCCCTCCCCATCGAGTCTTTCCTTCCTCGACGTCTTCCACTGTGGGTATCAGGAGAGTGAGTCACATTTCAACTAGACGTGGGCCCACTGACATCAGGAGCGCCACCTGTCCGGAAGAAGCGAGTAGCTCTCCCCCACCTCGCTTCCCTGACTCAATGTGCCACATGGGTGTGGACCGACGGGTCAGTGCACGGAGGGGTCACGAGCGGGGGAGCTGGGTCTTCATCGAGTCACCAGACAGAGCCCAGCATGAGCTCAGGCGACCAGCAGGCTCGCTCTGCTCGAGTTTTCAGGCTGAGATGGTAGCCATCCAAACTGCCTGTGTCTTCCTACTGGACTAATCAGTGCACACAGAAGATCCAGTCATCTTCAGCATGGCCTGCCAAGGTGACGACGCATTATAGAAATAAAATGGCTTCAATGTCTGCAGATAAGACAGCGAATCGGTAAAAATCGTAAACTTCCTCACCATCAGCTAAGACACCTGGTCCAAACAGCAAAAAAAATGGAGTACAGCTCTGAAGTAAAAATGGATCCTTCGTAAGGCAAACTAGAAAACTTCTCAACATCGTCACCAACAAATGCACGCCCTGTGCCATTGTCACTTTCTTTTGCAACCGTCTATATAGAAACAGACGTGGTTTTCGAACGGCTCCGCAAGCAAGTTCATAAATTACTGGCGCGTCGGTTCAGGGGGCAAATTTTTGCTTTGTTGGCGTAGGTTGTGTTCGTGTTAACTGTCGAGATGAGCTATGGCTCAATAACAGCTGCTTCATGTGGTTCGACGAGATTGCTGTCGATACCAGCCTGTGCCAGCCAGGCACAGACTCTCACTCCCTGGTGACGGGTTGCAAAACGCGAGCCACTGTCTATCTGACTGAGGTAGGCGTCGCCAAAAAAAATGTTTGGTATGTGGGGCTTGTTGGTGGCTTATTTTAAAGGGAACGTGGCACCTTGGTAAAATCCTGGAATTTTGTGTAATTAGGCGTACTTTTAGCCGAAAATAATGAAACCACTCATGATTTCTCTGAAAAATGTACAACAAGCTCAATGCTTTTATTTTTAAAATACTCCTAGAAAAAATGAATAAATATCTGCCTCTGGATGATGTCATGATCTGACAACCACTACCATACTCGAAACACTTCAAGGGCTTCGATTGGCTGATGCTCATCGTGATGTCAGCATATGTCGTCACACCAGCAGCTCACAACAATGGCCGCCTGGCGAGAGGTACATGAGAGGTACATTTCGGGTAGGTTTTAGTTTTTTCTACGGAAAAATCGAGTTCCAAGACAAATGATATATAGAGCACCTGGTTTTCCTATTTGCTTTACAACTTGGCTATCTCAGTTAAAATCACGTTCTAAAGGTGCCACATTCCTTTTAATGGCTTAATGCAAAGCGAGTATCTTACTGCGCATTTGTAGCGGTATTTCATTAATTACCACTAGCATGCTTATTATGGGCGAAGCTTGGAGCGCTCCTGTTACTATTCTGATAGCGAGATGACGGACATATCGATAATCTTTTTCGCGGACTAAGGAGTGGCCTCATACGCAACCCCGGTCTGCGACCTGGGATAACCCCCCACCGGCGCAGGAGAGCCGCATGACAATGTGCTGAAATCAACCATATTTCATTCTCAATGTATCTCTTCATAAGCCTGTAGGTCAGTGCCATCATTTTTTTCTTTGAAATAAATAGTAAATATCCCGCAGTCAACCCCGGATTCGACCCGCGCACCCCTCATCACGAGACAGGACCTCTAACCACTAGACCACTGCGCCACACTGTACCGACTCCCACTAACCCTACACCTGTGACCCGTCAGGAGGTCACTGGCCGGTACCACGCAATCAAAACGATGCCGTGATCGTGGCGCCGAGTGTTGTGTTCGTACAGAAAAGGCATGGTATAAAGCTGCTTCTAGAAGACGAACCAAACATTAGATTCGCCTAGAATCACTTGTATCGGCGACCCAGGATCCTAAGCTAGCTTTATGCCAAATTGCATCCACTTCCATTCATTTTGAGGACTTGAAACCATGGTGAGAAGCAAACATGTTCCGAGAAATTTAGCTCCTTGAAATACCCTTTCGGACGAATTACTCGAAAGCCGTTGGAGATAAGTGGGTAGTGTAAATGAATTGAATGACTGCAATTAATTTTCCTATTCAGCCATGTCAATTCTGAGCTTGTGAATGACATGTGCTCTGAACCGAAAAGCTGCAAATAAAAAGTTTTCTACTAAAATTATATTTATACATATAAGACAATGAATTTTATTATCACGATATCCATCTCCGAATATTATCAGGCGGAAGCAATGTTCTTTCATTATTTGAAATGAAAAAGTCAAATCGGCGCATTTACCCGGGGGCAAAGTGCCAAAAGCTGTCCGGCGTGTTGTAAAAGGTTGTTGCACAGAAATGAAATCCCTAAAGATTCAGGATCATGACCTTGGGTGGACAACCGATACAGCGCCTACTCGTTGTCCGCAGGAGGTGCATTTGTCAAAGGATGCACGCGCAAAATCGGCCCTTGCCTCTTGGACTTAAACGGCTTATAACTAAGCTAAAAAAGACCGTTGGTGGCAAAAAAATAATGTTATTTTCAAGCTCAAAATACATTGCTTCTACACATGCCAGTTTCTGTATTCTGGTTTGGTCCTATCACGTCATTTTTGGCACGTGCAGCTCCGCGAAAGGGGTGTACGTCAACACCCCTTCTGGCTCAAAACCTGTATCTCTGTATGGGCTAAACGAACAGCCGTAAAACTTTGCACACATGCTGCTTAACATGTTCAGTATAATTGCTCCAAAAATTGTTTAGACACCTAGAACAGTTATTGAGATATGACGTCATATCTGAGCGCGTGCAAATGCACTGTTTTCAAGCCAATTGGGGAACTTTGTCCGAGATGTTAGCTTCTTGCTTCAGTGCTGGTAAGAACAGATTGGATAAGCAAATAGTTTCAAATGGTATCTTTCTGATTGAAATCAACCATTGTTCTCCATATTATATAGGAAATTGCGCAATGGGTGTTCTGCCCAATACTCCAGCACGCGCAACATCGCCTGAGGGACATAGTTACACCCCTTTCAGTTAAACTCAAGTAGATTAAACTCAGTTCAGTTAACAAACATTAAATTTTGCAGATGTAATGCTGCACATGTTTGATATATTAACACAACGTTTTGTGAGACTATAATGACTATTGCAAAAGTTATGGCCATTCATCAAAACACATGTATATGCGTGGTCCAATGCAAAATGTAGCGCACTGCAGTACCCTTATTGGCAGTGATGTTTGGTAGTAATTTGGTCCGCCTGTAGTTATGTGCCGCATCGCAGCTCCTGTCTGAAAACTGAAGAGGTATGCTGTGCGCCTAAGCATATGTTCCCTGGTATGAACGGTAGCGCAGGGTACCCCCGTGTTTACACGGTCTCTTCCATTGTAGCACCAAACCCTAGGGGTTGAGATCAAAAGATCATTACCCACATTTGACTTTCATAGCCCACGTCCAAAGATACATTACATGCAAATGCCAGACCATGCTTGCTTCTGTCGCTAACTAAGGTGGACTTTGAACTTTTTTCAAAAAAAAAGATTACCGAAAGAAATAGCGCGGGAAGCTTGTAAATGGCGAATCACTAACAAACATGAGAAAGACGCCAGCGGACAATGCCGACATTGAACATCTCGTCAGTTAGGAAGTAAGACGTTAGGCTTAGAAATGTTGAAATATTTTATTTTCTAGGTCATCTCCAATGGTGTTGTTACTGAGGCACCGCAAAAAAGTGAATCCACGTGCGCAGGGTTGATGTATTGTATACAAGTCTTACACGAGCAGCTCGAGGTTAGAATGGATTTGAAGCGGTTTAATGGTGTGTTTGCTGGTAGACTTTGGGTCCTGAATAGATATTAGATTACGGGACCCGATTAAAACATCATGATCTATCATATTTTAGCTGCGTTTTTTTGTAGAAAGAGTCTTGGAACCAAGATGCATAGCCTTAACAAATAACGTTTATATCCTAGCAGCTCTGATGAGCGCAAAAAGGCGACAAAAATGTCAATATTACCCGAGAAACGAAAGACAGTTGCTGAGCACGCCAGCAAAAAAGGACTCTCAGTGATTTGAGTACAGAATATGCAGGGCGCATCATTTTCCAAGATAATATTGCAGACAATTTATGCTGAGTTGAATGGGAGATAAGATCAAACTTCACAAAGGTTCGCCACGGTGACGTTTTTCGAACAATCTGCGATGGCGCATTATCAGGAAATTGTCAGTCAGAGAAATAAGTGGCATCCCTGATGTCAGAATCGGTATTTTCACGAAAAGAGCTGTCATTATGCTGACAGGAAGCGTCTCTCTGATAATAAAAAAGCAAGTAGATACGCAAGTAAACTAATCTGAGCCTCCCGAGTTGATAACGTGATTTCCTGAGCAGCTCTGGCGCCCTCAGCTGAGCTGGGCCCGCCGAGGCTGATGAGGACCCCTGAGCTGGTATGGGGCTCCTGAGCTAATTAAGTGCTTCCTGACTTAATCTGGTACCCCTGAGCTGGTCGGGACCACTGAGCTAATTCCTTGTCCCCTGAGCTGATAAGGTGCTCCCTGAGCTGATCTAGGCCCTTGCTCTGGTCTAGGGGATAGGAGCTGATCTGGGCCCCCGAGCTGATAGATCTGGTGCCCCCTGAACAGATATGTTGCCGCCTGAGCTGAAATAATGCACCCTGAGTCGATCTCCTGAGCCCTTATTGTGCCTCTTGAACTCATGTTATGCCCTCTGAGCTAGTTGGGTGCCCTCTGAGCTAATCAGGTGCCCTTTAAGCTGATCTGAGCCTCCTGGGTTGATAAAATGATATCCTGAGAAGGTCTGGGCCCCTGAACTGGTATGGGGCTCCTGAGCTGATTAAGAGCCTCCTGACTTGATCTGGTACCCTGAGCTAATCTGGGCAACGTCTTGGTCGTTCTGGTGCCCTTTGAGCCATAATTGTTCCTCCTGAGCCCATATGATGCCACCCGAGCTATTCCGATCCCTCTTGAGCTAATTTGGTGCCCTTTGAGCTAATCTGGTACCCTTTGAGCTCAACTGGGCCTCCTGATTTGATTACGTGATTTCCTGAGCAGCTCTGGGCTCCTGAGCTGATCGGGATCCCTGAGTTGATAAAAGGTTCCTAAGCTGATTTAGAGTCCATTGATCTTGTCCCCTGACCTGACTTATAGCCCCTGAATTGATTGGAGGCCCAAGATCGGATCTGGCTCCTGGGGGTACCCTGAGCTGGTATGGGGCTTGGGGGTACCCTGAGCTGGTCTTGGCGCTGAGCCTGTTAGAGTTCTCCAAGTTGGCCTGAGGCCGCTTGAGGTGATCGGGTGCCTTAAAGTGTTACGGGGCTCATTGAGCTGGTTCATGGCCCTATGAGCCTACCTGGGGCTCATTAAGCTAGTCTGATAACCCCATCTCTAGGGACCACTGAGCTTGTCTAGTCTTTGGGCGAAGCATGAGCTGCGCTGGGGAGCTCTGGTCCATATCAGAGGTCCCTGAGCTGATCTTAAATAGGCAGAGAATAAGAATACAAGGCCAACTCCCATAATCTCGGGACGCCACTGAGCTAGTCTAGTCCCTGGAGGCACAACTGGGGATAGAGCAAGATAGAGCAAAACGAATTAAACTGTATGAATCCTCGCAGCAAGCCGAATTGAATGATATATAACTTGACCTTGCTAGGTTAAATCAAGGATTTAACCTGAACTGAGGTCAGGTCAGGGTCAAATTACAAAAAAATGCATACCATTAGAACCGCAAAGCCTTTTATCAGCAGGAACCCTTTATCCGCTCAGGGATCCCGATCAGCTCAGGAGCCCAGAGCTGCTCAGGAAATCACGTAATCAACTCAGGAGGCCCAGGTGAGCTCAAAGGGTACCAGATTAGCTCAAAGGGCACCAAATTAGCTCAAGAGGGATCGGAATAGCTCGGGTGGCATCACATGGGCTCAGGAGGAACAATTATGGCTCAAAGGGCACCAGAACGACCAAGACGTTGCCCAGATTAGCTCAGGGTACCAGATCAAGTCAGGAGGCTCTTAATCAGCTCAGGAGCCCCATACCAGTTCAGGGGCCCAGACCTTCTCAGGATATCATTTTATCAACCCAGGAGGCTCAGATCAGCTTAAAGGGCACCTGATTAGCTCAGAGGGCACCCAACTAGCTCAGAGGGCATAATATGAGTTCAGGAGGCACAATAAGGGCTCAGGAGATCGACTCAGGGTGCATTATTTCAGCTCAGGCGGCAACATATCTGTTCAGGGGGCACCAGATCTATCAGCTCGGGGGCCCAGATCAGCTCCTATCCCCTAGACCAGAGCAGGGGCCTAGATCAGCTCAGGGAGCACCTTATCAGCTCAGGGGACAAGGAATTAGCTCAGTGGTCCCGACCAGCTCAGGGGTACCAGATTAAGTCAGGAAGCACTTAATTAGCTCAGGAGCCCCATACCAGCTCAGGGGTCCTCATCAGCCTCGGCGGGCCCAGCTCAGCTGAGGGCGCCAGAGCTGCTCAGGAAATCACGTTATCAACTCGGGAGGCTCAGGATTAGTTTACTTGCGTATCTACTTGCTTTTTTATTATCAGAGAGACGCTTCCTGTCAGCATAATGACAGCTCTTTTCGTGAAAATACCGATTCTGACATCAGGGATGCCACTTATTTCTCTGACTGACAATTTCCTGATAATGCGCCATCGCAGATTGTTCGAAAAACGTCACCGTGGCGAACCTTTGTGAAGTTTGATCTTATCTCCCATTCAACTCAGCATAAATTGTCTGCAATATTATAATGGAAAATGATGCGCCCTGCATATTCTGTACTCACACTGCGAGTCCTTTTTTGCTGGCGTGCTGAGCAACTGTCTTTCGTTTCTCGGGTAATAGTGACATTTTTGTCGCCTTTTTGCGCTTATCAGAGCTGCTAGGACATAAACGTTATTTGTTAAGGCTATGCATCTTGGTTCCAAAATTCTTTCTACAAAAACGCAGCTAAAATATGATAGATCATGATGTTTTAATCAGGTCCCGCAATCTAATATCTATTCAGGACCCAAAGTCTACCAGCAAACACACCATTACATCGCTTCAAATCCATTCTAACCTCGAGCTACTCGTGTAAGACTTGTATACAATACATCAACCCTGCGCACGTGGATTCACTTTTTTGCGGTGCCTCAGTAACAACACCATTGGAGATGACTTAGAAAATAAAATATTTCAACATTTCTAAGCCTAACGTCTTACTTCCTAACTGACGAGATGTTCAATGTCGGCATTGTCCGCTGGCGTCTTTCTCATGTTTGTTAGTGATTCGCCATTTACAAGCTTCCCGCGCTATTTCTTTCGGTAATCTTTTTTTTTGGAAAAAAAGTTCAAAGTCCACCTTAGTTAGCGACAGAAGCAAGCATGGTCTGGCATTTGCATGTAATGTATCTTTGGACGTGGGCTATGAAGGTCAAATGTGGGTAATGATCTTTTGATCTCAACTCCTAGGGTTTGGTGCTACAATGGAAGAGACCGGGCAAACACGGGGGTACCCCGCGCTACCGTTCATACCAGGGAACATATGCTTAGGCGCACAGCATACCTCTTCAGTTTTCAGACAGGAGCTGCGATGCGGCACATAATAACTACAGGCGGACCAAATTACTACCAAACATCACTGTCAATAAGGGTACTGCAGTGCGCTACATTTTGCATTGGACCACGCATATACATGTGTTTTGATGAATGGCCATAACTTTTGCAATAGTCATTATAGTCTCACAAAACGTTGTGTTAATATATCAAACATGTGCAGCATTACATCTGCAAAATTTAATGTTTGTTAACTGAACTGAGTTTAATCTACTTGAGTTTAACTGAAAGGGGTGTAACTATGTCCCTCAGGCGATGTTGCGCGTGCTGGAGTATTGGGCAGAACACCCATTGCGCAATTTCCTATATAATATGGAGAACAATGGTTGGTTTCAATCAGAAAGATACCATTTGAAACTATTTGCTTATCCAATCAGTTCTTACCAGCACTGAAGCAAGAAGCTAACATCTCGGACAAAGTTCCCCAATTGGCTTGAAAACAGTGCATTTGCACGCGCTCAGATATGACGTCATATCTCAATAACTGTTCTAGGTGTCTAAACAATTTTTGGAGCAATTATACTGAACATGTTAAGCAGCATGTGTGCAAAGTTTTACGGCTGTTCGTTTAGCCCATACAGAGATACAGGTTTTGAGCCAGAAGGGGTGTTGACGTACACCCCTTTCGCGGAGCTGCACGTGCCAAAAATGACGTGATAGGACCAAACCAGAATACAGAAACTGGCATGTGTAGAAGCAATGTATTTTGAGCTTGAAAATAACATTATTTTTTTGCCACCAACGGTCTTTTTAGCTTAGTTATAAGCCGTTTAAGTCCAAGAGGCAAGGGCCGATTTTGCGCGTGCATCCATTGACAAATGCACCTCCTGCGGACAACGAGTAGGCGCTGTATCGGTTGTCCACCCAAGGTCATGATCCTGAATCTTTAGGGATTTCATTTCTGTGCAACAACCTTTTACAACACGCCGGACAGCTTTTGGCACTTTGCCCCCGGGTAATTAGATCGCGAGAAATTAAGATTTAAATGAAATGAGCAAAAATGTAGTCCTCCGGCAAAATGGCAAAAACTAGGTCAGAATTCGACGTTTTCCACTGGAAACTATGCCTAAGCACAAGAAAATTGACCTAGCTGCCTCCACGTGGCTGTCTTTAAACTAACTGAAGCGTGCCTTCTGACATTTCGAGCTTACAAGTCGGCTGTCAAATTTCAATATCTTTTTTGCTTGTACTAGAAATACTGCGTTTTGGCGTAATAAATATTGTCGGACCAGTTCGAACTTTTTTTCTTAGGTGGCCTTGTTGCTTATTCAAAAGGAGGCAAATTTCAAGTTCGTCGCTTAAGAAATAAAAATGATAAAAATGCAAAATTGAAAACATTTGTTCCAAAATTTCTCAAAAACTATTTTGAATTTAAATTTGGGGGCCTTAGTTTGGGCGTCTAGCGTAAAAGGGCAATCACCCTACACAATTGCAGAGCCCTGGTATCAACTGTCAGAACCGCCAAACGGCCAGAATAGAGCCTCTTGAGAAATCTCAATCCGCTTCGCTCCATGGATTTCGTCATGCGGCTCTGACACAGCCGTACTCGATCTTCGGACGAATAAGTGATCTATACAGCATAAGAAGCTTATAACGTAGCGTATAACAATGAGCGTATAACGTGCGCATAACGTATATATAGGCGATAAGCGTATAACGTGTATAGCATGAGAAACATTTCTCTATCTGCACGGTATCTCATCCTCGTCAACACCTTCAGTATTTTCAGCGTATCGAAACATTTTTTTGCGGAAATCCTTCAGGTGTGGCACATATGAAAGCTTATCGAGTGTGAGCCTGATAAATCTGGTTTCTGCTGCAACGTCGCTCGGATTTCCGCGAATTTACAAAATCGGGTATTCAGTCTCAATGTCTATTATAAAAGTGCATGAACTATGTCTTTGAACTTGAAAATTTCAGTCCATTGCGTGTGATCCATTGCTGCAATATGTCAAGGCCAAGCTGCAGCCGCCTCTGCGCAGCTGCTGTAGTAGACACTGTCACACATATTGTGAAGTCTTCAACGAAAAACACGTGACGTATGTTTGCGGGAAGTGTCTGCAATATCATTGGTCATAACTGCAAACAAGGCTATGAATATCGCAGAATCCTGGGCTATGCTACTCTGTTGCTGATGCCAATCCGATACGACTGAGTTTACGCGAAATCTAAAATACCTATTTTTCGGAATATTAGAAATAAACCACCCCAAGTGGCCTCGCACGCCGAGTCCAAAGAGTTTCTACAGAACGCCATTGGTTAGCAAAGGCGCCCCCAAGAGATGATGGCGCCCCCTGGGGAGGAAGGCGCCCCCCTCCAGAAAATCTTGCACCACTTCTCGAAAATGGAATCCGCCGTCTCTGAAATGTGCGCAAAATTGACTCATCTTTTTATGAACAGGAATCCAGATTGTATTTAGTTTGTTAAATGTTCACAAATACGGCGGAGTTAGGTTCCCTCATGCTTCGAGAAATGGCACTGGTGGACATCGGGCAAGTTTTATCATACTTGAGAGGGACACGGTCTGACATGGTTTACATCCCCATTAGATCTTTTTAGACACTGTACCCCCATATATGACTCGTAAGCTAACCAGGACGCTTATGAACAGACTTAATCAGTACTGACGGGCACACATTGCCTTAGCAGCTGACGTGCTCTAAATGATCATCATCAGGCGCCGAGAAAGCCTCCGGAATGCCTGCTTCCATACTCGCTCACTGTCAAACCAGTTTTCGAGGACAACATTTGGGATTCAGTCGGCTCTTGCCCTTTCTCGACGGTGTTCCGACTTTATCTTCCGTGCTTAATTCTGGGTATATTGCAGTCACAGGAAAATACATATTAATTGGACACTTTATTCGTGTGAAAGCTTTAAATAACTTGCATGATACTATTATCCGCGTTTATAACATACATCATTGCAATCAATTATCATTAGTTCCCTACATAAATCCCAAAATCGCATTATCCGCGTTTACAAAAAATTATTATTGCTGTCAATTGTGGCCGCCCCGGTAGCTCAGTGCCGCCCGGGTAGCTTAGTTGCCGCCCCTGTAGCTCAGTCGGTAGAGCGTCGGGCTCCGGCCCGCTGCTCAGAAGCATGCAGTGGCAGTGCATGTCCAGGCTTGGGATCGGTTCCCCTGGGACGCTCCGGCGCTCAATAGTTTGCCCGACGTAGGTTGGCTGGCAACCGACTGGTGAGAGGGTGACCTGAGCGGGGCGGCCGTCCCTGTGACTTGTGGGACGTTAAACTTTGGCTTCTAGATTATCCCTTCATTGAGAGAGTTGCTCGTTCGGGTGGTGGAGTCGGGGTTTCCGTGAGAAGTTCCTTGAGGACTTCAGTGAGACGCCGACTCCAGCAGCCGTACTGGGAACAAGTTGGACAAAATTTATTAAAAAATATATATATATATATATCATTGGTCCCCATGCGTCCCTATTCAAATGGATCCGTGTTCGTGCTGAAAGCGTTCCGCTTGTTATATGAATTACGGGATTTACATTTGGCTTATCGATTTAATTTGGCTTATAGTAGTGTAACCACACATTTGAATTTCCGCGAGGAATAATCGCTCTTGGGCGCACGAAATGCGGATGTTGTATGCTGTCGTCAATATCCGCTCGGTTTAACCCTCGCCCCACCGGGGGCCATCGATGGCCCCCTAAGGTTTTTCCAGGATAGCAGAAAAACGACGAGGCGCAGCACCGCAGTTGAGGGCTCTACCTCTCACTGCATCATTTTCCCATCATCCCTGAAATTTTTTACCCCGGGTCACCCAAGGTCAGGTCACCAGACGAGGTCAACCAAGGTCACATCACTTCACCTTTAGAGCTCTGTAAGAGCTACATTTCAAAGTCGATCGATTTGAAACTTCCTACACTTCATGACCCCTCCAGGGTCTACAAGGTGTATATCCGGGATTTTTCGATTTCGTGCCCTGAGATCAGGTCACGAGGCGACCTCTCCCATTGGAAAAGCATGGGGAAAAGCTATTTCATGATATAAAAGCCACAAAAATAATTGCAAATACTCAGACTGCTCAGAACAACGTTTTTGGACACCCTTTCACGGATCCCAGGGGTCATATTTGCCCTTTGACTTTTCCAAGGTCATCCAAGGTCACCAGAGTTCAAAAACAGTATTTTGACAATAACTTTTGACCTAATTGAGCTAGAGCGGTGAAACAAACACCATCGTGTTTGTATTGTCACTGGCTTTCATTTGATATACGGCAAGGTCACTTTTTGACCTTTCGTGACCTCAGGCCATATTAGGTCACGAGGTGACCTCTGGTGGTCAAACCACTGGCGGGAGGTCTTTACGTTCCACATAGCGGAAAAAGTACTGGCAATTTGCTATCAAATGTACTTTACCAGGCCTCAATAGCTCTAATGACATAAGAGTTATGCCCAGTTTGCTTAATCATTGCATATTTGAGTGAAAATAGCCGATCTTGACCTAATTTGACCTCTGGAGGTCAAACCATTGACCTGAGCACTAAAACATGTGAAGTAATTTCTTACTGAATTCACGCGAGCTTTCTATTGCACTTTGCAGATTTGCGCTAACGCTCATATTTTCGGAGTTAGAGGGGGGCCATCGATGGCCCCCCGGTGGGGCGAAGGTGGCGCCGAACCCCCGGTGGGGCGCGGGTTAAAGAGATTACAAATGTTTCGCGAGTTATTCAGGGACACCTGCTCTCATTCGCTGGACCCATGGGCGCCGAAAGCGGGGGAGGCGTCCCCCTGTTGAACAACCAGTGGGACGTCCCCCCAAAATTTTTGGTCAATCGTCATTAATGCTGTCAGGTACCGAATATGCTCAAAATTCGGCTTCCCCAGTCAGCACCAGCCGGGGTCCGACCCCCCCTGCGAACATTCCGTGGCGGCGCCCCTGGCTGGACCCGCTATCACCTGAGAGTTAGGTATGGGATACGTAGCCTTCGAAACTAATGGGATAACTTACGCGTTAAAGAGAAATAGCGCTTTCATGTCAATCGAGTGCCCTGATACTAAAACTGGTTTGTTTTAAACCGGATCTGGTATGCTTTGGCCTGTACGCTGGAATAGTGGATTAAAATCAAACCAATGCACTTTTCGGCGTGGATATACCTTATGCTATTAACGGGAGGCTAGTCAGAGAGATGCCAGTAAATGCTCTCAATTCAATTTAATCGATTCGTTCAATTCAATCAATTACTGTTAGTATATTCCTGTGGACAGGAAACATTGAATTTCTATGCGATGGTAGTTTTACTGACAAAGGAAAGCTATACAAAATAAGAAGATACAAATTATCAATTACTATACGGTATGAATTCACGCATGAAGTGATAATAATTGATCTCATTATAGGAAACCCATGACACTTTTGCACTGAAAGTTTATATATATATATATATATATATATATATATATATATATATATAAATGACTAGCAGAGAAGGCATTGTACGTGTTCTCAGCAGCAACGTCTCCACGCGCCACATGCAGCCGATTCTTTGTGCTCATTAGAAAGGTGTCCATGCTGCTACATTCCAGGAGCACGAGCTTACAGGTAACAGTACTGGTTGTGGAGTCTCCAGTCGGGCGGACAGATGAAGATGGGCTCCTCCGGCTTCGCCACAGGCTTCGTCTGTGGATTTGGTGTCTGCCCTCCGTCCGTAAGCGGCTCCTTCTCCTTACCGGCGCGGCAACCCGACTTGGCCACTGGGCCGAACTGCTCCGCGCATGGATCCATCTTGCAGACGGCACTACAGGAGAGTAGGGTTATTGGCGAGGGACGGACGGATGGAAACGCACCTATTCGGGGTCATTAATAATGGTACGTTCGCGTTTTTCCTGCCCAGCGGCGTCTATGGAACAGCAGGATCCAACGGTTCAAAGGCGAAGCAACTGAAAGTTGTATGTCAAGGTCACGATCTTAAGATTAAAGGGGCACTAAGGGAAAGGCGGTTAAAGATTCTTTGAATGATGAACCGCAGTTATTTGTTCCGTCCGCTCGCCTCCACTAGCGCCTTCATCCAACAGCCCATTCACGTATGGCGTAAGTCAGTGTGATGACCCCTCTCCCCAGGTACCTGAACTCTTCCGACTCGCAGAAGACGTTGTCCTTCCAGCGGCCGTTGAGCAGCAGGGCGGCGCAGGTGGTGTTGGTGTACTTGGTGTTGTGGAGGTCGCTGCTGCCCTGCCAGCGCGCCATTGTCCACGGCGAGCAGTCGCTCCAGCGCCAGGGAGTGGCGCTGTCGGAGCGGGCGGGGCCGATCCACAGTATACGCGACTCCCGCTCACCGTAGTCGCCAGTGGAGGGAAAAGCCAACGCTGCCGAAAACAGCCGGCAGGGGACCGTCGTCAAAAAAGAACGAATGTACACAATTTCTTAGGATTGGGCTAAACGCTACGGGCCTTTGCAAAAAAAAATGGATACGCTGCTGGAAGCTGAGGAGTTTAAGGGCGCTTCAGCGACTAGGCTATGACGCCTGCTTGCAGCTAAGCCTAAACGGGTTACAAGTAGAATCAAGTAAACGCGGACGTGCAATGCTAATGTCCAGGATACGCTACTCGGACCAGCTGAGACCTCGGCAAGCTCACTAGCGATGAAGTCGTTCTCCTCCTGGCTGTGGATGCTAGCCAGAGTGCCGCCGGTTCTCTGGCAGGCCGCAGCCTGGAGGGCGCGCGTCCGCCGCGGCCGGATCCGTCGGTAGCAGTAGCCTCTCCAGCTGCGCCATCCGGGCTGGCACGCCGCTGCCGGCACACGGAGCACGGCTGCTGCAGGCTCGGACATTGCTACAGACAACAGCAATAGCCAGCACACGGAGCACAGCTGCTGCAGGCACGGACATCGCTACAGACAACAGCAGTATCCAGCTCACGGAGCACAGCTGCAGCATACTCGGACATCGCTACAGACAACAGCAATAACCAGCACACGGAGCACAGCTGCAGCAGGCTCGGACATCGCTACAGACAACAGCAATAACCAGCACACGGAGCACAGCTGCAGCATACTCGGACATCGCTACAGACAACAGCAATAGCCAGCACACGGAGCACGGCTGCTGCAGGCTCGGACATTGCTACAGACAACAGCAATAGCCAGCACACGGAGCACGGCTGCTGCAGGCTCGGACATTGCTACAGACAACAGCAATAGCCAGCACACGGAGCACAGCTGCTGCAGGTACGGACATCGCTACAGACAACAGCAGTATCCAGCTCACGGAGCACAGCTGCAGCATACTCGGACATCGCTACAGACAACAGCAATAACCAGCACACGGAGCACAGCTGCAGCAGGCTCGGACATCGCTACAGACAACAGCAATAACCAGCACACGGAGCACAGCTGCAGCATACTCGGACATCGCTACAGACAACAGCAATAACCAGCACACGGAGCAGAGCTGCAGCAGGCTCGGACATCGCTACAGACAACAGCAATAACCAGCACACGGAGCACAGCTGCAGCATACTCGGACATCGCTACAGACAACAGCAGTATCCAGCTCACGGAGCACAGCTGCAGCATACTCGGACATCGCTACAGACAACAGCAATAACCAGCACACGGAGCACAACTGCAGCAGGCTCGGACATCGCTACAGACAACAGCAATAACCAGCACACGGAGCACAGCTGCAGCATACTCGGACATCGCTACAGACAACAGCAATAACCAGCACACGGAGCACAGCTGCAGCAGGCTCGGACATCGCTACAGACAACAGCAGTATCCAGCTCACGGAGCACAGCTGCAGCATACTCGGACATCGCTACAGACAACAGCAATAACCAGCACACGGAGCACAGCTGCAGCAGGCTCGGACATCGCTACAGACAACAGCAGTATCCAGCACACGGAGCACAGCTGCAGCATACTCGGACATCGCTACAGACAACAGCAATAACCAGCACACGGAGCACAGCTGCAGCAGGCTCGGACATCGCTACAAACAACAGCAGTATCCAGCAGCGGGTCTGCACGCCGCTGTCTGGACGAGAAACACCGCTGTTTCAGACTATGTGCTGCTCCTGAGGCTATGTCGGACACACACAGCACTAAAAACGCCGTGCGTACACAGCCAGCGGTGCAGCAGTGGCTACGAGCACTGCTGCGGACATGAACAGTTGAAAATACAGAGGCTGCTGCGGACACGGGCAGCTGCAAATACAGAGGCTGCTGTGAAGACATGCGCTGCTGCTACAGACAGAGATTCTGCTGCAGACAGAAACAGTACTTCACACTCTGACTCTTCTTCAGACATAGACGCCGATACAGGAAGAGACACTGATGCCGAGGCAGACGCCGTTCCAGACAGAGACTGTGCAACAGACGTGCAACAGAAGTGCTGTAGCGATCCTGCTACGGGCACACACGCAGCTGCACACATGCCCAGTGTTGACCTTGCATTTGAGAAATAGTGGTCCACATCGTTTTTTCGTCATCGAAAATAGAAGTCTGGAGAATCTGCTTCAAAACATATACAATTGTTTCTTCAAACACGCACGAGGCTAGCAAAGTGGAACACACATGATGCGTGCGAGCAATAAAGCAGCAATCTCAGTCAACGTCTCGCCTTCAGTCAGTCTGCGCGGTAGACGGGACTGCGACTGAGGAGGGGGAGGGTGTTCTCACGGTCGCAGACGGGCAGCTCGCAGAGGCCTGGCAGCTGGTCGCGGTCGCACCGCTGGGGCTGCCACTGACTGGTGGACTGCATCTGCCGAAAAAGGAGACATCAGCGTCAGAGCTTCACCGCACGCCCTCTGGTCAGAGCTGTGATCACCATTTGGGAAATCGAAGTGCACCCATACGTCCCAGCCCTTTTGGAGCCCAGTCAAAGCGGATGCCCGGTCTGACCTTGGAGCCCGGTCTGACCTTGGAGCCCAGTCTGACCTTGGAGTTCGGTCTGACCTTGGAGCCCAGTCTGACCTTGGAGCCCAGTCTGACCTTGGAGCCCGGTCTGACCTTGGAGTCTAGACCGAGTGGATCCCCGGTCTGAGCTTGTCGCTGTTGACTGAGCTCACCCCTGCGCAGTCGCTGTTGACTGAGCTTACCCCTGCGCAGTCGCTGTCGACTGAGCTCACCCCTGCGCAGTCGCTGTTGACTGAGCTCACCCCTGCGCAGTCGCTGTTGACGGATCTTACCCCTGCGCAGTCGCTGTTGACGGATCTCCCCCTGCGCAGTCGCTGTAGACCGAGCTCAGCCCTGGGGCATTCCACGACAAATCGACAAATCGATGGGTTGAAATAACACCCTCATATCTCAGATTTTCATGAAAATTTGGGACTAGGGTTCTCAGTGGCGCTGAAAACGACTGTGGTATTTTTAGTCTCGTCCGGATAATCGTTTCGGAGTTATAGCCTCGGGCAATCCAGCATCGGACGCGTGCATCGGACTTTTCGCTTGAGTTTTTAGGCATTTAAATGAAAGGTGTTCCTTCAAGAGGTTACATGAAAATAATTAAAAAGTCTGAACAATACAAATATATAAGTTTAATTAGATTAATTGGCACGAATATGTATAAAATCTAATTCCAAACTTTTGCAAATATAAGCATACATATTTCCTATGTTTTTATTGACTTCAAAACAACTTCATGTGAAAGAGCATTGCTTAAACTAAATATAACGCCAATAAAAAGAATGGAGACTACGGAGAAAAATCAGTAACGAGCACTACAGACAAAGCCCAACACTGTCGCCGGCCGCTCAGCCTGCAGTCGGCACGCCGCATAGACGCGTCCGGTTGGAAGTGGGATAACGGGGAGGGGAGAACTGAGCAAGACTGCGCTTCGGTGACATTGCGAATGAACTAGATGTGGTGTGGAGGCTACTACTGCTAACATAAAAATTTGAGCCGTTCCGAAAAAAACTGAACGTATTACCGGAACATTCGTAACAATTCCGACACTCTGGTGCATTTGGTGGAAAATGTAGTGGGAGGATTGTGCGTCAAAAGCCGATTATTACTGTTGTCTTAGGTTTGTTTTAGAAAGTTTTTGTTCTACCCATACCTAAAAAAATGCATGTATCCCAGTTCAATTTATATTAGAAAGCACTCATCACAAACAAAAAGCCACACAGCGTCCACGCCGACAACTGCTTTTCGAACATATAAGATTAAGACTTACTGCTTTATTTAAGATCTGACCCACAGATCGGAAGAACGACTCCATCACATGGTGCCATTGAACTTCACAGCTTCAATTTGAAACTCGAACCTTCTGTCCCTCATCATTCGAGAGCTCATGGACAATAACGGTCTTCGAATTAACCGGTACGAACTTGTGAATCTTAAATGTTCCTTTTCTCGCGACTGTGTTATTGAAGCGTTTTCTGAGTGCAGTAGCTAATTTGAGTACTTTTTGTTGAAACATTTTTGGTAGAGATCGAGGCAAGCAATGGAACACTGCTTTCCGTGTTCCCTTCCAAGCATGATTGCTGAGATAGTAAGGGGATGGGTACCCCCTGCCAGTAAAGGTGGCCCGGGGCCTCATACCAGCGCATCTTAAAAAGCACAATCGAGCGGAACCTCGGAGGCCCCCACCTACTTTTTTCTAGGTGGCCGGGGAACCCTTCGTGGCCAAAAAACGTTAATTTTGCTACTTTTGAGAATATTTAAAGGCACGTCGATTGGTCAAATAACCTTGAAAATCGGCCCCAATCTGTAATTATAGGCTTTCAAAGCTAAACCCTTTATTTTGAGATCGCTGCAATCGCGCGGTTGCACCAGTTTGCGTGCATCAAAGACCAACTGGCAACGTTATAGCGCCATATAAATTATAAAACAAGATTATATGTCAACTTCACCCCTCATGAAGGTCAAGGTCGCATTTCAAGGCCATACCAGCATTCTCAAAGTTATTGGTCCGGTGCTTCCGGTCGCATGACGTTACCCAGTATGACGTATATTATGCTACGACGTCATAGTTAAGATAAATCAATGTAAAGGTCAAGTTCACAGGTTAAATTAAAATGTCATGGGTAAAGGTCAATGCTTATTCCCCGTCCAACGGTTGCTATGGTGCTAGTCATGGTGTAAATAAGGGGAATATGTCATATTGTGACGTCATATGTCAATGACCTTGAATGACCTTAACCCCAAAAAATTAGGTTTAAAATTCTGGGGACGTTCTCACTATGACCTTGCACTGTTTTTAGTGCATTCTGGACTTCTTTGAGCTTAATCACGGCATTTCCGGATGAATATCCAGCACGGCTCATACTTGACCTTTATGACCTCGTTTGAACTTGACGATACTGACCTAGGTCAGTCAAGATCAGTCATAAAATAGATTTCAATAGTTCCCACCCAGTCCCCAACCGGAGTTTTTCTCAGCCTCCTAGTTTCCGAGAGCTCAGGGGGCCTACCAGTTCCTCCCCTCCAGTGCCTGTAAGTGTCGGATGCCTCTCCAGTGCGGGTGTTAAGGAATGGGACATTGATTACAATTTATTGTTTTAAATACATCCTTACCCTCATTGCCGACCAATTACACCATTGACATCTTTTTCGTGACCAGAGAAGTTTGCTAGTTGCAGCGACGGCGGGTCGCGCTGGCGCACGAACCTCACAAAAGTGGGGATCGGGACGTTTGGGAGCTCAGATCTCGCTTTCTGTTAAAGTCTCCATTCATTTTATTGCTGAATCTTATAGAGAAAAGTATAAAGAGTAATGTGAGCCTCAAGAAGTTAAAAATAATTCATAGGAAAATAGTTTTTATAGATTTCGAAAAGTTAAAGAATGTATAATATATTTAAAATTTAATTTTTGGAATTATATTTCTAATGAGCAATAATTCGTAATTCATCCTTAAGATACCTAGATCAAGATTTTATGGCTTTTGTTGAAGCATACAGGTAAAATTTCGTCTTTAAAAAAGACATGCAAGTGGATATGGTCAAAACGCCCCAGGCTATAATTTTCAAACCGTAAGTCAGGGAGGAAAATCAATACAAAAATATTCATCAGCTCCACCAATAGCCCCCTGACAAAAAATACACCGAAATCTGCAACATGAGGGTGCTCCCGACTTGTCGATTTGTCGTGGAATGCCCCCCCTGCGCAGTCGCTGTTGACCGATATCACCCTGCGCAGTCGCTGTTGACCGATATCACCCTGCACAGTCACTTACCGATATCACCCCGCGCAGTCGCTGTGACCGAATCACCCTGCGCAGTCGCTGTTGACGGAGCTCACCCCTGCGCAGTCGATATTGACTGAGCTCACCCCTGCGCAGTCGCTGCTAACCGATCTCACCCCTGCGCAGTCGCTGCTAACCGATCTCACCCCTGTGCAGTCGCTGCTAACCGATCTCACCCCTCCGCAATCGCTGTTGACCGATATCACCCCTGCGCAGTCGCTGTTGACGGACTCACCCCTGCGCAGTCGCTGTTGACCGATATCACCCCTGCGCAGTCACTGTTACCGATATCACCCTGCGCAGTCGCGATACGGAGCCACCTGCGCAGTCGATATACGAGCTCACCCGCCCAGTCGCTGCTAATCGATCTCACCCCTGCGCAGTCGCCGCTAACCGATCTCACCCCGTGCAGTCGCTGCTAACCGATCTCACCCTCCGCAGTCGCTGTTACCGATATCACCCTGCGCAGTCGCTGTTGACCGATATCACCCCTGTGCAGTCGCTCAACCGATCTCACCCCTCCGCAGTCGCTGTTGACCGACATCACCCCGCGCAGTCGCTGTGACCGATATCACCCCCGCGCAGTCGCTGCTAACCGATCTCACCCCTGCGCAGTCGCTGCTAACCGATCTCACCCCTGCGCAGTCGCTGCTAACCGATCTCACCCCTGCGCAGTCGCTGCTAACCGATCTCACCCCTGCGCAGTCGCTGTTGACTGAGCTCACCCTGCCCAGTCGCTGCTAATCGATCTCACCCGCGCAGTCGCTAACCGATCTCACCCCCGTCAGTCGCTGCTAACCGATCTCACCCCTCCGCAGTCGCTGTTGACCGATATCACCCCTGCGCAGTCGCTGTTGACCGATATCACCCTGCGCAGTCGCTGTTGACTGAGCTCACCCCTGCGCAGTCGCTGCTAACCGATCTCACCCTGCGCAGTCGCTGCTAACCGATCTCACCCCTCCGCAGTCGCTGTTGACCGATATCACCCCTGCGCAGTCGCTGTTGACCGATATCACCCGCGCAGTCGCTGTTGACGGAGCTCACCCCTGCGCAGTCGCTATTGACGGAGCTCACCCTTGCGCAGTCGCTGCTGAATGATCTCACCCCTGCGCAGTCGCTGTTGACTGAGCGGGCGACGCGTACGTCCGGCTCCCAGTAGGTGAATGTGGGGCTGCTAAGGCGCTCGGTGGCGCTGGTGGCGGCTCGGCCCGACCGACTACCGTAGTCGACCCACATGGGCAGGGAGCGGGCCTCGACTGCCAGAGACGGAGTTCGTGTCAGGCCGTCTTCACGCGCGATCCAGGAGCAGGGGGATGCACAGGTCTCAGACTTCAAGTCAACACTTCAGTTGAAAGTCTAAGAAAACGTTTTCTTATTTGACTTGATCGGTCTGTCCCTCTTTCTTTTTGAATTTCACTGATAGATCGAGTGACCTGCTCACGATTAGTCAGTAGGTTTCCAAATCTTGAATTCCAGTTTTCACCTCACTGGAATCAGATTCCATGTCACCTTTCGTGATACTCGTCAGGGCACAGCGATAAAATTCCATGCCATAGACCACTTATTTTATAACGGCACAGTACTTCGGATTGAAAGTTACTAAGTCGATATAGTTCAAAGAAGAGTTTAAAGGCAACACCTTCATCGTAAAAATATTACATGCAGCTCCCCAATAGTCTTGTAGTTGTCCTTAAGATCGTTACAACACGAAAAACGGCGACACACGGGGCATTCGGGCACCCTCCCCCGAACGAAACGCGAGGCCTCTGACGTTGAATGGAAAGAAATAGGCTGAAAAACCAATGGTATCCCCTTAAATTCGTAACTTTCGCCGCTTTTGTTTAATGAGCACGGATCACACAACCTCACCCAATCATCTACACCCTTCTCACAGAACACCTGGTCGTCGTCTTCCATGCCCCTCTGCACTCACAGAACACCCGGTCGTCGTATTTCAAGCGTCCCACTCACAGAACACCCTGTCGTCTTTCATATGCCCCACTCACAGAACACCCGGTCGTCGTCTTTCATTAGCCCCACTCACAGAACACCCAGACGTCGTATTTTATACGCCCCACTCACAGAAGACTCGGTCGTGTCTTTCACACACCCCATTCATAGAACACCCGGTCGTCGTATTTCATACGCCCCACTCACAGAACATCCCGTCGTCGTATTTCATACGCCCCACTCACAGAACACCTGGTCGTCGTCTTTCATACGCCCCACTCACAGAACATCCCGTCGAAGTCTTTCATAACCCCCACTCACAGAACACCCGGACGTCGTCTTTAATACGCCCCACTCACAGAAGACCCGGTCGCGTCTTTCACACCCCTCATTCATAGCACACCCGGTCGTCGTATTTCATACGCCCCACTCACAGAAGACCCGGTCGTCGTCTTTAATACGCCCCCCCATTCACAGAACACCCGGTCGTCGTCTTTAATACGCCCCACTCACAGAACACCCGGTCGTCGTCTTTAATACGCCCCACTCACAGAACACCCGGTCGTCGTCTTTAATACGCCCCACTCACAGAACACCCGGTCGTCGTCTTTAATACGCCCCACTCACAGAACATTCCGTCGAAGTCTTTCATAACCCCACTCACAGAACACCCGGTCGTCGTCTTTAATACGCCCCACTCACAGAACACCCGGTCGTCGTCTTTAATACGCCCCACTCACAGAACACCCGGTCGTCGTCTTTAATACGCCCCACTCACAGAACACCCGGTCGTCGTCTTTAATACGCCCCACTCACAGAACACCCGGTCGTCGTCTTTAATACGCCCCACTCACAGAACAC
Source organism: Lepas anatifera (assembly GCA_034440635.1). NCBI lineage: Eukaryota > Metazoa > Arthropoda > Thecostraca > Lepadidae > Lepas > Lepas anatifera. The sequence continues at coordinate 491,577 of JAOTON010000941.1, read as the reverse complement.
CCGGTCGTCGTCTTTAATATGCCCCACTCACAGAACACTCGGTCGTTGTCTTTAATGCGCCCCACTCACAGAACACCCGGTCGTCGTCTTTAATACGCCCCACTCACAGAACACCCGGTCGTTGTCGTGTACGGAGCGGAGCAGGGCGATCTGGGCGCGTGGGTGCAGTTGCTGGCATTGCTGCTGCACGCCCTGAAACGTGCCGCTGGAGGGGGCCGCCAGGTAGCACCGGTCGTCGCTCAGAGTCCAGCCGGGCGGACAGCGCGCAGAGGCTGACGAGGGTGGCGACGAGGAGTCAGTGCCGCCGTGTGAAGGAGCTAACAGAGAGATAATGCGGGGGGAGGACTAAGAGCAGTGCAGATATCTCAGCGTCATCCACTGCAATTTTCATCCCCTCCTATCACTGATGGATTTTGATAGCAGACTGTGACCTCACGAGGTTGAAAGCTCAAGTACACGACGTTGTGATGATTGTATGAACATGCATGGCACTGCCGGCGACATACAGACTCGGGGCTGGGGATCTCTTCTCGATCAAAGAGGGGTATTCTGAATGTGGTAACACTGCCACGGTATACAGACCACGCAATCAGAAACCCACGATTCAGAGGGCCCTACACCCCATGCCCACGGGATCCCCAAATAAATGATAACGCCCGGATCTCCACCTATTGACTCTGAGTGATCAATACCCCGGATACATGATCAGCTTTAGAACGCTCTTCTTAAGTACCGACCTCCGGAACAGACTCATTGATTCATTAACTGAGGGTCCCGTAGGCAGACTCTTGTTACATGAGTCGTTAAGTCCGTTTCTGTGGCCGTTACGTAAATAAAGCGTACCGAATACTGCTCCTGTATCCGGGGAAAACCACTCCATGCCCCGTGATGCGCCATGGAGCCTTCGTGTATAGCAGACGATTTGTATGCCTAGTACTGTTGAACCCGGATGCTACCCCCCCCCCTTATCCTTTCTCTGCAGTTTTACAGGACAGGACAGAAAAGCCGGCCTAACCGTCTGTCTGGTACAGTCGGATCTGGCTGCCCCGCACGTTTTGCCGCTGCAGCTGCTTGTCGCGCTGGCAGACGATGAGTTCACAGACGAAGGGCAGTTTCAGACCGGAGGAGGTGGCGAGGCACGCCGTGTCCGCCCACGTCTTATCCTGCCGCGACGCAGGGGGAAGCCACCTGGTCAACACATGCTGCACTCGTGCAATGTAAATGGGGCTTCCACGTGGTCATGGAGCGTTTGAGCGTGTTCCGAGTCCTGGGTCATTCAGCCCGATATTGTCTTTAACACCTGTCCCAGTGGGCCTCCAATCCACCTTCGCCCCGGAGTTACCGAAAAAACGTGAGAAGTGATAGATCTGGACACTGACCCGTCTCACCCGCAGCATCTGGACTCAGAGCCGACTCACCTGTAGCATCTGGACTCAGATCCGTCTCATCTGCAGCATCTGACTCAGACCCGTCTCACCCGCAGCATCTGACTTAGAGCCGAATCACCTGCAGCATCTGGACTCAGAACCGTCTCACCTGTAGCATCTGGACTCAGATCCGTCTCACCTGCAGCATCTGACTCAAACCCGTCTCACCTGCAGCATCTGACTCAGACCCGTCTCACCTGCAGCATCTGGACTCAGACCGGTCTCACCTGCAGCATCTGGACTCAGACCCGTCTCACCTGCAGCATCTGGATTCAGACCGGTCTCACCCGGCAGGGGCGTAGGAACGGTTTGAAAAGTGGGGGGCCAGCCTTAGAAGGGGCCCACCTCAAGAGGGGCCCCAGTCCACGGGGGCCCATAATTATAAAAGCAATTTTAGTTAGCTCGTTTGGTGTCAATAATGCACGCATGCACACAAGGATGTCAATATATGGAAAATTGAGAAATTAAATTTTGCCCTATGATTTCGAGTTGTACCTATTGTGATCTAATAAATCATAGTAAAACGCAAAAAAATTGTGTTTTTTACTTAGAACTTTTTCAAATACGAAATACATTTTTAAGCTTTTTTGGAGGGTTTCAATCATTTTTTACCAGGAGCGCGTTTTTTTATATTTACAGATATTTAGGCCCTTTTCATTACATTTACAAAATTAAGAACTGTTGAGAAAACTACAGATAATGCTTCGATACCAAATAGCCTCACTTCGTTATGCCTAATCAACTTGTATTTGCTTATTTAACGACGAAAATGGGAACATTTATTTAGGTTATTACGGATCCCTTCTTTCCATCATTAGAGATTGATTTAGGTAAAGGCTGATCACAATAAATACGCCTAGCTATATTTCGATGCCTAAAATGCAGAGTTCCAGCATGACTGCAAGTGCAATGTAGGTACTTGATGGCCAGCTTTGTGATGCCGAGGAGGTGTGGGCATGGTGTTATAGTGGTTAGCAACCTTGCTTTCCACGCGACCAACTCGGGTTTAAGGCACGGCAGATTCCTTGTGCAAGGAGCAATTTGACTCCCAAGAAACCCCTCACAACAGGGAAAGAGTTGGGGACGCCATATAACCCTGGCATCGAAAGACGTCGCGCCTTTCGATGGCTCAGGGACGACTGTTGCTCGGCATTTGGTGCGGGGTCCGTGTCCGATTAATATTTTGTGTTGGAATTGATATGGGATGGAGTTTGATTGGGCCCAGTTCTCGGGACTCATTTGGAAACACTCGGGTAGTAGGTGCCTTGGCTTTTTTTACGAAGCGCTTCTCCTCCAGGGGCTTGCAGGCAACGTACTACCGAACTTGAACGTTCCCAGACAAGCTATCGGGCCCATTTGGGTTTCTTGTTCTATATTACAGTTGCTGATATTTGTATATTCGTTGCGGTGGCCGACCTCAAAAAGGGGGCAGTATCCCCTGACCCCCCGGTTCCTATGCCTATGCCGCCCAGGGGCCGCCAAATTATCTCGGAGGGCCCCAAGGTCCAGACCACGGCTCAGGAACCCAGATCAGTCAGCTCAAGGGCCCAGACCAGTGCATTAGCCTCGGGACCAGCTTATCAAGGGACCCTACATAAGCACAGGACCCCTAAAAGCTCATCACAGGGGAGCTCCAGATTCGCACAGGGTGCCAGATTAGCTTAGGGGCCCGGTTCAGCTCGGGGGTCCCCAAGTTGACTTATGTTGGGTCTCAAAACAGCTCAAGGGACTTGTTCAAGCTCACGGATCCCAGCTTAGCTCAATAAAGCTAGAACAGTTCAGGGGCCCCAGACCAGCTCAGGGCTCTTGTTCAGCACAGGCCAGCTCAGCTCAGGGGCCCAGATCGGCTGATATAGGGTCCCTTCTCATACCAGCTCAGGGGGCTCCATTCAAGCTCACGGCCCCAGTTTAGCCCAGGGACCCTAGAAGAGTTCAGGGCCCCCATACCAGATCAGAGGCCCCAGTTAAGCACAGCGGTACCCAGATTAGCTCAGGGCCCCAGCTAGGCTTAGGGGGTCCCAGGGTGGCTGATATAGAGTCTCAGAACACAGTGGCGTAGCCAGGATTCGGCCAAGTAGGGGTCCGACTACCGTCGGGGGCCCCAGTCCTGGGGTCCCCTTAGTAACCGGGCCCATCTCCTATATCTTTGTTTAACATTCTAACATTCACACGAAGGAAATTTTGTTGTGCCTTTTGAATCATTCATTCTTATTTTGTTTATAGCTTGGTTTTTTTCGATCCGACCAAGGTTTGGTAAACTAAGGTCACCAAATATTAAGGAAGGCCCATACCTCATGTGGTAGCGTGGCTATAATAACAGTTTTGAGCCATATTTCGGGAAGTTCAATGTTGATGCGCGCATGATGTTAAACCTGAGTCCTGCTCTTCACTCGGGTAATCAGACATGAAGTTATTCGAGTTCAGTCGTTTTGAGTAGGAGGAAATGATTTTCTAAGGGAAATGATTAGCAATTATTTCCCGGTGCCGAATCCATGAACTCTTTAATCAGGAAATTTCCAAAGAAACGCAAAAAACGAATAAAGATACAATGGATATGGTAGTGTGTCCCGAACGTTACATAACCTCTGTTCCGTCGACAGATCCTGTCGAGAACCAGTTACTTTCTTACCCTTGCTATCTTGTAAACGAGCAAATTACCAAGACAAAAGGCGCCCAAGATATCTATGGCCTTGGCTCACTCTGTTATTGTTATTTTCAACGTTTCATACCTATTTTTCTTTTTGGGATAATGCTCATCAATTTCTGTCATTACCCTTGTTTGTCTGGTTTCCTACGAAAATATTGTTGTGAGGTAGTTGTTTATTTCAGAATATTTAGGAAGGCAGTTATTGGTGTTAAGCTAAAATATTAAAAAGTTACTAAAGTGCCAAATTCCTTGTTCGGCTTGCTCTTATGGTAAAATCAGATTAATTTTTGCCTTTCCTTCGATAATGGTGCCTGATCGACATGTTTCAGTTTGTCCTTTTTAGTACGCAATAGGGGTAGGTACATTTTTCCGAGGCATATGATTTCGAAAATTTGTATTTGGGCTCTGGGCCACCTAAGAGCAACACTTGGCGGCACTCGCAAAGCTAATTTTCGGCCGCTCTCCCGATTAGATCTCAGGGGTCTTTGAGACCGATTCACGGCGCCTCTTGATCAAAACTGGGGGCCCCTGGGAATCTCTCGGGGCCCCTGAGATTAGTTATCGACAGCACCTCTGAGACTAATTATTGGGCCCCCAGATTTGCTCTGGAGGGGGGAGGGGCTGAGACTGACTATCGTGGCCATCCAGATTAGCTAATGGGGTCCCCTGAGGCGGTCTTTGGGGTGGGGCAGGAGGGGCTGGGAATGACTTCCGACAGCCCTCTGAGACTTACTCTCGGGCGCCCCTGGGACAAATACCCGGGGGGGGGGTGGAATCACCTCTGAGACTGAATCTTTGGCGTTCCTGAGACGGACTCTCGGAGGCTCCAGATTAGCTCTCACGGGCCTAAGGCTAACTCCGGGTCCGTGAGACCAAAACTCGGGAGTACCTCTGGGAATTACTCTCAGAACCCCGAGATCAACTCTCGGATGTCCCTGAGACTGACAACCGGGAGCCCTCTGAGACTAACTTTTGGGTGCTCCCTGAGATTGACTCTTGGGGCCGCTTATACCAAAACTCGGGGAGGGGGCACAGCCTGAGGCTAAATCTCGAGGGCTCCCAAAATTACACCTCTGGGGCCCCCTGAAACCAGCATTCTGCGGATCAAGTTAGACTAACTCTCGGGCCCCGGATTAACTCTCGGGGCCAATGAAAACTAAATATTGACTCCTGAGAGAGAAGCCCTTGAGACTATGAGGGCCCCCTGAGACCGACTCTTGGGGTGCTCTGAGACTGACTCTTGAGGTTCTCTGAGACAGACGCTCAGGGGAACCCCGAGATTGAATCTCGGGTCCCCTAAGACAGACTCTTGGGGTCCCCTTGACCGACTCTTGGGGTTCTCTGAGACTGACTCTCAGGGGCCCCCTGAAATAGACTGTTGTAGGGCCCTGAGAACCACTCTCTGGGGGCCCCTGAGACTAGCTCGGCCCCGCCCCTTGAGACAGACTCCCGGGGCCCCTGATACCAACTTTGGCCTTGAGACCGACTCTCAGGGCGGGGGCCGTGAGGCCGACTCGGGACGCCCTGAGAACGAATCTTCAGGGGCCCCTGAGACTGACTCTGGGGGCCCCGTGATAAGAGAATCTTTTGCAGTGGTTCAGATTGGCCCAAGGGGTGGGGTCTGCGGACGCCTAGGGCCCCCTTGGCTACACCACTGCATCCACACTTTCGGGGGCCCTCCGAAATCCCCATTTGGTGGCCCCTAAAATAATTGCTCCCCCTACACCAATACTCCGGAGCCCCTTGATACTGATGCCCGGGGGTCCTAAGACCAAGCTCGGGGTCCCACTGAGATCATGCTCAGGGGCACCCTTAGACCCATGCTCGCGCTTTTCTCAGGAGTAACTCGACACCGATGTTCCGGGGCCCTTAAGATCAATATTTCGAGCCCCCCCTCCCCCGAGACTAATGCTCGGTACTCTGGAGCCCCTCGTTGCCGATTCTAGGGGTTCTGAACCCAGGCCTGGGGGCCCCTGGGACCAAACACTGGGTCTCATGAGGCCAATGCTCGTGCCTCACTCATGAGTCCCTCGATATCAATAGTCAGGGGCATCCCGAGGGGGGCCCTGAACCCCTGAGACCAAGCTCGGGGGTCCCCTGAGACCAAGCTCGGGCGTTCCCTGAGACCAAGCTCGGAGGGCCCCTGACACCGAGCTCGGGGCCCCTGAGACCAAGCTCGGGGCCCCTGAGACCAAAATCGAAGGACCCATGAGACCAAGATCGAAAGGCCCGTGAGACCGATCTCGGGGAGGGGCCCTGAGACCAAGCTCGGGGGCCTGAGGCCACGCTCGGGACCCCCTGAGACTGAGCACAGAGGTCCCCCAAGATCAATATTCGGTACTCTGGAGCCCTCGATACCGATTATTGGGGGCCTCCTGAGACCAAGCTCGGGAGCCCCCCCCGAGACCAAGCTCAGGGGCCCCTGAGATCAATTTTTGTGTTTTTAGTGCATAAGGTCAGCCCAAGGGGTCCGCGGACCCCAGGGACCCCCTCCCCTGGCTACACCACTGCCAGAACATCTCAAGGGGCCCATTCAAGCTCACGGCCGCCAGGTCAGTGGCTGTAAAGCCTTATAGGGGTCCCAGACCATCTCAGGGGCCCTCAATTTAACACAGAGGCCCATATTAGCTCTGATGACCAGATAAGCTTAAGGGCCCGGATCATCCAGGGGCCCCTTGTCGGCATATTTGGGGTTTCAGAACAGTTCAGGGTTTCAATTAAAGCTTATAACCCAATTTCAGAGCAAAGGCCCTATTCCTGTGCAGGGACCTCGGATAAGTTTAGGGTCTTCTGTGCATCACAGGGGATCCAGCTTAGCTCAAGGGACAATATTAACTTTACGGTCCCAGCTCAGCTCAGGGGCCCCCAGGTAGGTGGATACAGGTTCTGGCCAACTCACGGGGCCCTGTTCAAGGTTACGGCTCCTAGCTCAGTTTAGGCATCCTAGAACAGTTCATGCTGCCCAAACCATCTCAGGGGCGCTCAGTTCAGCTCAAAGGGCCCAGATTAGCTCGTATAGCATCAGAGGCCAGTTCAGGGGCCCTGAGAAGCTCAGGAGACCTTAAAATCAACTCATAGGACCTCAACTTAGTTTAGGGGCACAGTTAAGTTTAACGGGGTTCCGGGGCAAGCTATCGGGCCAGTTTGAGTTTCTTGCTTGATATTACAGTTGTTGATATTCTTATCTCCGTTGCGGGGGCCCATCACAGAAAAGTGGGGGGCCAGTGGCCCCCTGCCCCCCCCCGGTTCCTACGCCTATGTCACCTGCAGCATCTGGACTCAGACCAGGGCATTTTTTAAGGAAAGGTCAGTGGGGAGGCATTTCTTGTGCTGGTCATTATAGTGTCTTCAAGGGGTCAAGACCCCATTCTGAGGGGGGTTTAATAAAACTTAGACGTGTTAGTGTTAAAAAATGTTTCTAAATTTTTTAGTTATTCCAATTCTAGAGATTATAGATGCTGCCCACGGCTGCCAGGTTTTTTCAGCGGAAAAGGTCAAACCGAGTTAGAAAAAGGGCCAAAGAGGGGTAAAATTTTACTTCCAATAAAATAGCCAAAAAACACCACAAAAGCCATATTTGAGGCTAAAACGACCCCTAGCGGTAGTCATAAAGCCACCGAAAAAGCGACTTATTTTACTGTTTAAAACTAATTGTTGACATTTTGATATCGACTTGAAGCATTATTTTTAGCGCACTACCCACCTAATAGGAAGCCAGGGGTGCCCTTCCAATCCCGCGTGGCCATCAAATGATTTTATCCACATAACCAGAACATTTTTTGGGATCATCAATCACCCGTCCCCCCACTTTTTGACCAAAAATGTCCTGATCTCAGTCAAAATGGAAGTAAACCAGAAATTTGTATAACCAGCCGCTGCGGAAGGCAACAAGCAGCCCAAATTCGAAAAGTTTTTGGTACTAACGTGGAAAGTTTGCTGTCAGCATCAGGTTGAAGTTTGGCTGGCCCCCTCAGTTTTTGCCGGTGGTGACGCTTATGCATGCTACCACCACAATAATAAATAAAAAGGCTAAACATTTCATACCGTCACACCAGCAACCAGTCTTAAGCACTTTGAATACACCGTGTCCCGTCTAATCCACGAACGAGCTCTTAGCGCTGACAACTGACTGCGTGTGAAATGAGAGCATCATACAATGTCACGGTACTGGCTGGGATGTGGGCTTCCGGTCGGATTGAACCGGACGTTTGATTGGTTGTAGGCCAGCGTTCTTCTCCAGCGTTGTGATTAGTTGATGCGGAGGCTGCTTTGCCGGGATTTCCCGTAACTGCGCGCTTTGTTTCGTCTTCGCACGATGAAGTAGACAGCTACGGGTCGAAATTTTTTAACACAGTTTTTGTGGATTGCCAATTTGGAACCAGAAATATAACAAAGCTATAATTATCGGGTGGTGCTCTGTCTTATTTTCCTTCGGCAGGTCTGCATTTGGTTAATTTTAAGTCATCTATCTATTTCACTGGGGGCCAATTTCCGGGCACTGGGGGGGGCATTTCGGCCGACTAGGGAGGCAAATGGCCCCCCCAGTTAACATGTTAAAAATGACCTGACTCAGACCCGTCTCACCTGCAGCATCTGGACTCAGACCCGTCTCACCTGCAGCATCTGGACTCAGAGCCGTCTCACCTGCAGCATCTGACTCAGAGCCGTCTCACCTGCAGCATCTGGACTCAGAGCCGTCTCATCTACAGCATCTGGACTCAGACCCGTCTCACCTGCAGCATCTGGACACAGACCCGTCTCACCTGCAGCATCTGGACACAGACCCGTCTCACCTGCAGCATCTGGCCCAGACCGGTCTCACCTGCAGCATCTGGACTCAGTCCCGTCTCACCTGCAGCATCTGGACTCAGACCCGTCTCACCTGCAGCATCTGGACTCAGATCCGTCTCACCTGCAGCATCTGGACTCAGACCCGTCTCATCTACAGCATCTGGACTCAGATCCGTCTCACCTGCAGCATCTGGTCCAGACACGTCTCACCTGCAGCATCTGGACACAGTCGGCACTGTTGGGCCTTCCGTTGGGCTCGGTGGGCGGGTGCCAGTTTCGGTAGGGATGGGGATCGCCGTTGCTCCAGGCGAAGGTGTCCCCGGTCTCTCGGTCGTTCAGCCCGATCCAAAACGGGTACTGCTTCATAAGGTCTGTCGCAGCAGTAAGAGGTCCATCCAGAAACGTGGAACAAGTACATCTAAGAACGTTCAACAGCCGCAAAATGTTACAAACATGATTTAGGATAGTTTTGTGAGAGAATGTTCCGATCAGGACTTGGGAACGCATCCGCGGACAAAGAAGGCGGTAACCCCCTTAGATCAATGGAGTTGGTCCCTGGGGAAAATGAACACCTATTTCGGAAACCCTGAAAATGCGAGAACTCAGTGCAGACGCTTTACAGTTTAATTTAGAAGGTAACCCTGACGGAGGCGCCATTTTTCTGGCGTCTTTAAATGCCACATTTGAGCAAGTTGGCCCTAACGAAATGGTTGACATCCTATAGCGAGTTTCTGTGTGCATTTTCCCCCAGCGTCGACATCAAATGTCATGTCTCCTGTTCTTCTCGGCGCATCACTCACTAAAGGTGAAGTCGTTCTCGCGCTGGTTGATGATGCTGACCAGGTCGGCGGTGGGATCCAGCCGTCGGCAGTGCTGGCGCGCCTCGGTCCAGCTGAGGCGGCGCGAGACGGCGCGGTAGCAGCGCCGGTCCCACAGCCGCCAGCCGCTGGGGCACTCGCAGCTCTTCATCTTGCAGACGCCGCGCTGCGCCGGCGCCGTGTGGGACTCGGCGAAACGCCACCGCCCGGAGCTGTCCATCTGCGACCAGTGACGCCATGTCAGAGGCGGAACAGCGCTCGTCCTGAGTCTGCTGTCGTCGTAAAGCTAGAGTCAGCGAGACAGGCAGCGGGCGAGGTCCGGCACGCTGGGCGGGTTGGCGAGGTAGGCAGCAGTGCGAGGAGTGGTTGAGGTAGAGCGAGGTTGACTCGTTGACGAGGTAGACAGCAGTGCGAGGTTGGGGACACTTGGCGGGCTAGGGAGAGACACGTTGGTGAACGACGGAAATACAAAGCAAGTCAGAGAGCAGGAGAGGTTATGCAACTGTTGTCTTCACTGTCTTTGAAAGAACCAGTCCAGTCAATCTGTGGGAATTGCTCGTTCAAATGGTGGCGTCTGGTTCTCCGTGACGGTCCATTGATGACTTTAAGGCGGTTTCGATCATAAAATTCGAACCCGCAATAACTTGCATTTTTTAATCGGATTGGAGAAAACTGCAAAACTGTGGTGAACGTGAAAACAACCGGATACTATAAGATGGATCCTTCGGGAAAATGGTAGCACAATGCAATGTCAGTTTGCCTACGTATATCAGGTATCTGGATGAATTCTGTACTGGCTGCATAATGAGCTGGTAGATGAGCTTTCGTCTAGCCGGCTTTAGGGCCAGTATAATTGATAAAACACTCTGCAGTGTACAGTAGCGGCAAACAAGGGGGGCTCCTTCAATGGGGTCCATCTTATCAGCGGGAAATGTGCTAGAGGATCGCTTAAAGGAAAATTTCACAGAGATGCTAATTTATCCAGGAGAACGAGTATTCTCAATCTCACCTACTTCGATTTAAATTAATAAAAATGGATGCACATTGGAAAGGAAAAGATTGAGCGGAAGTCGTATTTTTAACTTTTGGCCTCCTTCCGTTTAAATCATCTTGAAAGGACAAAAAACCTCAAAGACAAAACACAGTCGACGAAATTTTATAAATTTCACAGAGATGCTAATTTATCCAGGAGACAAAGACACGAGTTATTTCTCAATCTCACCTACTTCGATTTAAATTAATAAAAATGGGTGCACATTGGAAAGGAAAAGATTGAGCGGAAGTCGTATTTTTAACTTTTTTGGCCTCATTCCGTTTAAATCATCTTGGAAGGACAAAAACACTCAAAGACAAAACATAGTGCGACTGAAATTTTATTTTAGTACGTATGTCCATAGAAAATAACAAAATGATTCGGGGACAAATTTCGCTTCAGCAAATAAGGGGCAGTCCAAAAATTCATTCAACTTTGTATTGGGGGCCCCTAGAGTGGCAAACGTACATCAATGTCTAGACCCGAACCTATTAACACGCGCATTGACGGGGGTCTGAGCCACATTCGCTTTGACGGGGGGCGGGTACCCGCCCCCTGAGATCTTGAGAACTGCGCTAGGTAGCGAAAAGCGGTAAACGGTGTTGGATAGCCCATCCACTTCTCCATCAAAAATATTTGAACCATTTTTTGTCAGGTCACACTTAAGGTCACTAGAGTTTAAAACATGCCGTCATAGGGATAACATGTAAATGCAGTTTTTCGGCCATTACATCTGAACAAGTAAAGATAGAGCAAAACAATTTGAACTGTATGAATCCTCGCAGCAAGCCGAATCGAATGATATATAATCTGACCTTGCTAGGTATTTGACCTGACCTGAGGTCAGGTCTAGGTCAAATTGGAAAAATGCACATCATTATAATTCCAATGAAAAGGTAAATCTAGTGCAGTTAAAATAAACGCTCTATCTCTATTCATTACTGAGTTATCCAGTTAAAACCATTTTTCCCATGTATTTCCAATACAGAGGTCATGGCTCGTACCTGACCTTAGGTCATCGATATCAAAAATACCAGAACATATTTTAGAAAACTCGGTGGGGCCATTTTGTGATATGAGTTTCAATCGGATAAGTTCACCCCGTTCCGACTTATACTATCTTAAACTTTTTTTGGGTAAGGTCACTTGACCTGTACTGGTGACCTGACCTGAGATGACCTAACCTTAAAATTTTTACAAAAGTTGTAAAAATGATGAGGGAAAAGGTATGACAAGTACGGCGGCGCGTAGCGCCGCCGGTATACCATCTCCGAAAGACCCGAAGTGGGGGCGGGTACCCGCCCCCCGTCAATGCGCGTGTTAATTAAGCACACCAGTTAAAAAGTTATGAAAAAATAATGAAACCGATAGCCTACGTCAAAAATTTGATAATCCATGCGCTAAAACAGAACCTGCCCCAAAACATTTTAGTTTGTCTGTACACGGGGCCTTGCTTATAGCCTAAAGATAGGTAAGATTATCTTGCTGATCGTCTTCAGGAGCAAGTGCACCAATCTTCATAAATATCAAACGTGTTTTAGTCCCGAAGGCTTACGACCTAGAGTAAAATGCCTGAGGCAAGGAAACATGGGTGGAAATCCCGGGGGTTGGAGGGTCAGGGCCCCCTGGATTTTGGGTCTCCCATAGGCTTTGTATAGGGCTTGTATTGCCGTGCTAGCGCTAACCCACCCAGGACCCCCCCTGGATCGAGAAGAGATCTCCAGCCATGCAAGGAAGCCACGCATCAGAGCTAAGTTGCACGCCGAGAGTTTTAAATGGAAAAATATCAACGCATAATCTGTTTTCAGTTAACCTTCGCCCTGGTGGGTGTCTTTTTAGACCCCCCTCGGGTTTTCCGAAGTGACCAAAAAAAAAACGGTGGCGTGCAGCGCCGCCAAACCTGGTCTAGCTGTTCCTTCATCATTTTTACATCTTTCCTGAAAATTTTCGCTCAAGGTCATATCAGGTCAGGTCACCAGGCCAGGTGAAGTGACCTCACCTCAAAAAATACTTAGGACCGCATAACTAAAAGAAGGGTTAATCGATCAAGTTGAAACTCATACCACATATTGGGCCCACCAGGAGCTACAACATTTGTTCTGGGATTTTTGATATTGATGACCTAAGGTCATGTGCAGAGCATGACCTCCCCATTGTAAATACATGGGGAAAATTACGAAATTAGCTTTTCTCAGTAAGTATGGATGAAATCAACTTCAAACATCGGTTGCGACTTGCTCTTAGCCCATTTCTGAAGCTGATGCCAAAAATGTTGACTTATCACCTTTAAAAGGTCACCTTAGGTCAAATAAGCATTTTTTAGTGTTTTTCTCTATAAATTTTGAATAAACTAAGATAGAGCTTTTATTTTGTCACCAAAGTGTTTGTATAGTCACTGGAAATCAAATGATATACATCATGACTATACCAGGTCAAGTTGGGTCAGACCATTGACCTGGGTCAGGTCAAATTCTTAAATTTGACCTGGCATAGCAATATCATATATCATTCGATTTGTATTGACGAAAGGATTGCAACAGTGCATTAACTTTGGCTGTATCTTGTTTGGTTTGGAAGCTATTAGCGAAAAAGTAAACGCCCTTAGGTTCCTTTGTCTGGCCAGCGGTATTCTGTTTGGTATTTTATTTCGGTTTTTTCTGTCGGTTATAAGTGCACTCATTTTGGCGGTCCTGGGGCATCTGTTCTGCCATTTCAAACGTTTAATAGTTTTCTAAAATCCAGTACCCTAACAGCATATCGTACTCGACCCCAGAGTCGCACGTCTTTTTTGTGGGTTAGAGACATATAGTCATATAAATTCTAAAACAATTACTAGATTAAGAACCTTAAAATGGCCCCGGACCATGCATGGGTGGCTATGGACATTCCCAAGAATATGCCCAATATTTAGGACCTGTAGCTCCCTAGACTTTGACCTGACACGAAAATGAATGCAACTATAATGAAAGCGCATCTCAAGAGCTTTCGAGTGGTGTTAGAAAAATGTTTCTAGCTATGATAGTTTTTGAGCTATATGAGGTTTTCTTAGTACACCTCATATTAGCGATTTTGACCTATTTTGACCTCTGGTGACCTTGATATTGACCTGAGAAGAAAAATGATTGAAGTATTTTCGATATCATTTTCGAAGAGCGTTCGATTGCCGTTTTGCGCTTTTTTCTAGCTCTCTTAGTTTTTGAGATCTTGGGGGGTCTTTTTTAGCCCCCTACCAGGGCGAAGGTGGCTCGTACCCGCCACCGGGGCAAGCGTTAACAAACTAGCATTGGAGTGATACGAATGCATTTCAGAATCAACAATTTATCGAAATTTTTGGTTTGTTAGAGAAGCATCACGCTCAAACTCTCCCAAACAGATGCTTTTCTACCTTCTCCTTCCCGATGGGATTTCTAAATTATACCGTCGGCCACCACTCCAGCATACTTAAGTCGATTTGTAAACAAAAAACTGGCCTAACAACAGGTTTTCACTAAGTCCAACAAGCAGGTTAAGTATTATCCCATAGGCACAGCAGCCGGGCTCATTTAGAAACATCCGTGAGCGCATTTTGATAACCTGTTCGTAATTGAAACCTGTGCGAGGGTTTTCGAAACTTAAAACGTGTGAACGGCTAAATGATTTAATGACTTATTGCTACAAAAACCAGAGCAAATAGATTATCAAATATTTCCAGAGGTTCCAACAGCAAGAAAGTGATCTGAATTATTTGTGACTGAATATATTCTTGACACGCGCATTGACGGAAGTCTGAGCCACCTTCGCTTTGACGGGGGAGGGGTGAGTACCCGCCCGCCCAAAGATCTCGAGAACCACGCTAGGTAGCGAAAAAAGTAAACGGCGTTGGATAGCCAATCCACTTACCATCGAAAATATTTGAACCATTTTTTCAGGTCACATTTAAGGTCACTAGAGAAACGTGGTAGGGATAACATGTAAATGAAGGTTTTCGGCCATTACATCGGAACAAGTAAAGATAGAGCAAAACTATTTAAACCGTACGAATCCTTGCAGCAAGCCGAATCAAATGATATGTAATATAACCTTCCTAGGTCAAATTAAGGATTTGACCTGACCTGAGGTCAGATCACGGTCACATTAGGTAAAATGCATAGCATGAGAGCCGCAAAGACAAGGAAAATCTACTGCAATTAAAATAAACGCTCTAACACCATTCGTTACTAAGTTATTTAGTTAAAACCATTTTTCCCATCTATTTCCAATGGAGAGGTCATGGCTCGTACCTGACCTTAGGTCATCGATATAAAAATACCGGAATATATTTTAGAGAACTCGGTGGGGCTATTTTGTGATATGAGTTTCAATAGGATAAGTTCACCCTGTTCCGACTTATGCTATCTTAAATTTTATTTAGGTCAGGACACTTGACCTGTACTGGTGACCTGACCTGAGATGACCTAGCCTTAAAATTTTGATGATAAAAGTTGTAAAAATAATGAGGAAAAGGTATGCAAATTACGGCGGCGCTACGCGTCGCCGTTTGTATGTTATCTCCGAAAAACCCGAGAAGGGGGAGGGCGGATACCCGCCCCCGTCAATGCAGGTGTTAAGTAGGCGCATAAGGACATATTTGCCCTACTTCTCCAAATAGTTCTCGCCATGGAACCGCTATTGGATTTCACATTTTCACATAACTCTTATATTTGTTAATTCTGCATCAATTATTATTCAATACGTACCCGTTTTATGAAAATCAAACAACAGGGCCAGGATATATGGAGCATCTATGAAACAGTAAACAAAGGTATGTTTTGCACACCCCGGCCTAGAACATTAAAAATGCTGATATGTTCTCTGCCTCCTAAATTCTGTACAGCGTCAGAAAAAAATGATGGATCGAACAAAGTGACATCGAAAAAAATCGATCCCACTTTTATTTTTTAATCGGACGTGTAAATTAACAATTTTAATGGGACTGAATCCGCCCCTCCCTCCCCCTCCAGGAGATGCATGGATCAGGGGTAGAGGACCTGCCTTCTGAGCTACAGGTCCCGGGTTCGAGTCCCGGCAAAGCCTCAGAATAAGTTGATCTGATCCCCCAAATCCCTCCCAAAAGAGTTGGAGTTGGTGACGCCGTATAACCTTGGCAGTTTATGTGTTGTTGAACACCAACAATGATTATGAATCCACCCCTCCACTGACAGGAATAACGTTAGCCAGGAATCTGACACGAATAAGGTGGAGGGAGGCACCCCAATGGTGGTACCCGCCCCCCCCCACTTGTCCCTCCAAAGTATGGTTTAAGATGGTCCCCGTTCCGATACCTAGGCATGTCCTCCACGAAATATTTACAGTAGAGCCATAAATACGAAAATGATTATCATCGTGTCCTTGAAATACGAGTTAGTTCCCGAAACCCCGCCCTTAATATCTCACTGAAAGACGCCCCCATATCTACAAGGCTGCTTAAAAGGAGGCGATCTTGAAATCGCCTCCCCCAACCCTCCCTAATGTGAAACCATGACAGAATCTCTTAATTTCAGACTGCTGTTCCGGAGCTCTGCCCTCGCCTGTACGGTCTGAGACCGATGGTATCGGTCTCACCTACACCGTCTGGGACCCTCGGTCCGTAGTTCTGATCTTGCCTGCACTGAGGCCCTGGCGTTGGCCCGGGGCCTCGATCTCACCTGCACCACGTCCTGCGCGCCGGCTGTCTGAGGCCCTGGCGTTGGCCCGGGGCCTCGATCTCACCTGCACCACGTCCTGCGCGCCGGCTGTCTGAGGCCCTGGCGTTGGCCCGGGGCCTCGATCTCACCTGCACCACGTCCTGGGCGCCGGCTGTCTGAGGCCCTGGCATTGGCCCGGGGCCTCGATCTCACCTGCACCACGTCCTGGGCGCCGGCTGTCTGAGGCCCTGGCGTTGGCCCGGGACCTCGATCTCACCTGCACCACGTCCTGGGCGCCGGCTGTCTGAGGCCGGCTACTGGGGAAGTTGCGGTAGTTGACTGCAGAGCCGTCCACCCAGGACAGAATGTTGTTGACAGACCGCATGCCCAGCCACACGGACTGTCCCTTCGCCAGGTTCTCTGTGCGGCCACCGAGGTTTATCAGCCTTAATATCCGACCCTGCTGTCATTGGACAGCTCGTGGTGAACACAGCCTTATCGTTTCTCGTGAACTCGGAAGAAACTGGGTACTCATATTAAGTTTTGAATGTTTTTTTGCTGTTGATGAGCCTCATCAAAACATATTCTTTGAAAACCGAAACTCAGAATGTTTTCCTCGCGTTTCGGTTTGAAGCGCCCTCTCGGCGAGGGCGGCTCTGGCGAGGCTGTTGTTTTAAAAAAGACAAGAACCCCCTACAGGGGCGTAGCCAAGGGGGGGCAGTAGGGACAGCCGCCCCTTCCTGAGGGCCAGAAGGGCCCCCCTGAGGACACGAGCCGCGCTTCGCGTGGCTCGCCCGCTTCTATGCTCTGTGGTCAAATTTGGCATTTTATAACAGACAGGGCCCTCTTAAGCCCTCTTCGGCACTCTATTGTGTGACAAGAAGGGCCCTTTTTACCCATCAGGGCCCTTTTGGCGCTGTCGCAGGGCCCTTTTCGGGGTGCCACCCCTCCCTGAGCGAAATCCTGGCTACGCCCCTGACCCCCTATTTCTCATCTTCTTCATATTTACGCCACACTGCTTTCCCACTGGTTCGCTGGCCCAACCTCCAAAAGGCTGTCTCTTCGGTGGGTGCGTGTAGCAGGGCACTTCCTTCTACGAACAGAAGACCATCCACTATGAGAGGCCCCCTTGAATGTTTCCCAAGTGATGTTTTTTTGTCCGGTCTTGAAATATGTTAACACGAGAGTGGACCGCGGCCTCTGGCGCATCCAAGGTATTTCTGTACCTATGAACTCATTAACGTATGCATTTTTGGAATTTTGGGGACTAACTTTATCACGCATATTGACGGGGGAATGAGCCACCTTCGCTTTGACGGGGAGGGGCAGGTACCCGTCCCCCTAAGATCTAAAAAACCATGCCAGATAGCGAAAAATGGTTAACGGCGTTGGGTGGCCCATCCAATTCTCTATAGAAAATATTTGAACTATTTTTCCAGGCCACATTTAAGGTCACAATATCTTCACTAGAGGTCCAGGCATGCCATCATACGGATAACATGTAAATTTAGGGTTTCGGTCATTACACCTGAAAAAGTTAAGATTGAGAAAAACAATGCATACCTTTGCAATCCTCGCAGCAATCTAAATCGAATAATATATAATATGACCTTGGTAGGTCAAATCAGGTCAAATCAAAGATTCGACCTGACCTGCGGTCAATTTAAGATCAGACCATGTCAAAATGCATATCATTAGAATTACAAATACAAGGCAAATTTCATGCATGTAAAATAAACGCTCTATCAACATCCACTACTAAGTTATTTAGTTAAAACAATTTTTCCAATGTATTTCAAATGGAGAGGTCATGGTTCGTACCTGACAGACCGACATTTTATCACCGACATAAAAATACCAGAACATTTCTTGGAGAACTCGGTGGGCCCATTACGTGATACAAGTTTCAATCGGATAAGGGTACTCTGTTTCGACTTATGCTATCTTAAACTTGTTTTGAGGTGAGGTCACTTGACCTGTACTGGTAACCTGACTTGGAATCACCTAAACTTAAAATTATTTGGCAGATAAAAGGTATGCCAAGTACGGCGGCGCTACACACCTCCTTTTAATGCTATCTCCAAAAACCGAGGGGGCGGGTATCCGCCCCCGTCAATGTGCGCGTTATATTCCAAGGGCCCAATGACCATACCAAATGTTCATTTTCTCATTTTAGCCCTACTGCTCCCATTCCGTGCCGCCCCCTATGCTAGGCATGTCCGGCCTCTGTCAGTGTAGGTGTGGGATATATAAACATGAAACGCCCCAGCGTGCTCGCGTGGCCGTCTAAACTAGGTTCTGAGGTCACTCGTGTGATGCATTGCGAAACAGTGACGTCTGGATCTCTTCAGCTCGGCCCTGATATCTTTGGCCCATTTTTCTTCCGCGGACTGGAAGAAAGAACGGCAGACAGCGGCAGACTATCAGACCATCCACCGGACAAGCAAAGAAACGCACCGATTCTACGATGGGTAAATTACCATTTTCGGCAATTGCTCTGTAAGCATTGGCAAGAACAGCGGGCTTCACGTCACCCCTGGGCTTCGCCCGGTGGATTTATAGCGGGCCATGACTAGCATATATCACACCCAAGGCATCCCGTTCATAATAGCACCTGATTTTTTATAAATAGTGCATGAACCTACCAATGAGAGGGCTTTGATGTAGTACTCACATTTCACCTCATATTGTGATATTTGTGTAAGGAATAAATGAGAAATGGCATTAAATATTTAAGATCCGATGCCTTTCAAACGTTCACACTGAATGGCGTAATAACCATAGATGAGCCGAAGTGAAAAAAACTTATTTCGAACTCGCTAAAAAAGATACACCCAAACTCGTCCCTTGGAATTGTGTCCTCCAAAACAACACTGCAGTACACTGTCCTGCTGTTCCACACAAGAGCTGGCACGTTTGTGATCACAGACCAATCTGGGGAAGCCTCGCACCGCCACTCTTGTTTGATCCCTCAAGGATTACGAAGTTATAATCTTCATTTAGAGATTCAGGAAGCGTAAAAGAGAAGTTGCTGGCCTGGATCGAAATCATCAGCCAAGCCGGGAGCCAGACGTGCGCGGTTTCCGGCGCAGTGCACCCATCCACCTTCTGCCTCGGTTGCAGCTCAAGCCAAGTGTGTCGGCGAAGCGCCCGACTTCACTCAACGCAGGCGGCAGAGGTCCATAATTAGGCTTCTGTATCCGGCAGCGGCCAAATGACCTTGTCCTCAAGGTCAGGACAAGGTCACCGGGTCCTAGCACACTGCCGGCAGCCATCTCTAGTGTTGATCGAGAACAACCGTCTCTCTGTCACTGGAAATTCCTCCGGCACCCATGAAGACTGCTGAACAAATCTAGCAAACCTGCCTAGTCATAACGGGCTTCGCACGACTAAGATAGCATAGCTGCAGCGGATGCCTGTTGTCCGCTGTTTGCTCATGGACTGTGTTCTCTGGGAAGGAAGGCTGGATATCTCTTCTCGATTCAGGGAGGGAAGGGGACCTGGATGGGTCAACACTTACCTTGCAATGCAAGCCCAATACGAACTTTATGGAACACCCAACATCCAAGGGTCCTGAGTTCTAAAAAAATCGGCTGGATAACGCCTGTTTAGGGTTTCGTAGAGGCTCTGGTGATCTATTTTACTGTAAAGTTTTATTGATTCACTGACGTTGATAAATTTCTTCAAGCTCAAAAAAGGCTATCAAAGTCAAATATTGGCCGTGCTGGGGTCCCATTGGAGTACCTATGCCGTGATGGTGCAGAAGACCTAAAGCCGCGAACCACTACCAATATATTCGTGAAGCTTATGTCTCATGCAGCAAGGGTGTGGATTTATATCTCTTTGGAGGTGCCCCGGCTCCCCCAATGATGAATTTGGCACCCCAATGGTGATTTGGACACCCCCAACCAAAAAGTGCAGCCAATTCCTAATGATGTGCTTAAAGAATAGGAAATTCTCAACAAATAAGTGTTACGGTAATATAATGACATTCTGCGTCTCGCCTACAGCCTGATATTTTACCAAGCGACGAAAATTTATTTATAATATTTTCTTTATTTTGTCTATACACACACACACACACACACACACACACACACACACACACACACACACACACACACACACACACACACACACACACACACACACACACACACACACACACACACACACACACACACACACACACACACACACACACACACACACACACACACACACACACACACACACACACACACACACACACACACACACACACACACAAACACAAACACAAACACACACACACACACACACACACACACACACACACACACACACACACACACACACACACACACACACACACACACACACACACACACACACACACACACACACACACAAAAACAAACACACACATATATATATATATATATATATATATATATATATATATAAATATTTCATTCGACGAAAATCCTCAGACATAGTGGATAATTGTGGATCTGGCCGGTGGTTTTGGGTGCAAGCCAAAGTCGATAAAAACGTCACGCAGTAAGAGTATGCCACAATTTAACTGGACAGAAGGTTTTGGGGGTAAGCCCAAGAGCGATAAGTAAAAAATGTCGCGTTGTGAAAGAATTTGATTGTTTTGCTATACAAGACCCCATGTTTACACTGAAGTTGATTGGTCCTGTTTGAAGTTGAGAAATGAAGCACCAAAACCCTGCTTATAAACTAAAAAGAAGTCGGGGAAAAAGGAGGTCGGCAGCTTTGGGGGTGGGGCAAAAACATAGTTTTGGCCCGACCTTATCTTTCCATTTGGAGGGGGAAGTACCTTTTTGACCCTCCTGGATCCACCACTGATAACGGACAATTCGCAATGACTGTACATACCTGCAAGAACACTTATTGCATACTCCAAACTTAAGCAGTGATGCAATCCATAAGATAAAGCAAAGAAGAAGCTATGCATAATATCAGGATTACGAGCATATTTTTCACTACACAAGTCGTTCACATATTGAAAAAGTATTTGAAATCAACAAAATGCACAGCATTATGGGGACCTTTGGTCTGTGCTGCCAGGTGTTTTCAAACATGTGTACACATTTGTAAATATTTTTGTACCTCGACATATTACTTACTTTCCAATATTAATAAGCAGCGCCTCTTCCCTTGCACTTCTGTCAGCTGATATCATGCCATGACGTTACAGTCCGTAGGCCTACTATATTTTTTATTGAGATGCAATAGTGTTACCAAAAATTTAAAATGAGAAGCTGGTTGCATGGCTATTCATTGCACAAATAATCAAGTACAAATAAAAATACAGGGTGGCATCGCTCCCAATATAAAGCACTGGTTCTTTATTACTCCTATACTGATCCCACCTGCACCTGAAAAACAATCCCATAGCAACCGTGTGCCCTAAGCATTGAAACGAATATAAAAAATATTTTGCAAAGCATACTTTAATATTTTGCAAATACGGTTACCTATTTGACTTTTATTGATTCACAGGGTTAAATGATAGCATTTATGAGTCACTTAATAACGAGAAAGGCAGCAATAAAACAGAACACAGTTCTGTGAGTGGTATGAGGATCTGTGTTTCAAGTAATAATGCGTTTGCTTCTTTCACCTTCCATTGTTTAGATCCTGGCGGCTCATAGAAAATGTCCATCCAAGTTTATTGTAAACAATTTTGGAGCATATGTGGAGGAATATTTCTTTTAAACAGCCGGAACGGGGACATGGCAGTTTGTGGCCTACGATTAGCTAACTCTGGCGCCGACCTTAACATGACCAGGAACCTCATTATCATGATAATCATAGCTTTTAGATGCTGCAGCCACTTTGGCTATTGGCGCCCATACCACTGGATGACTCTTCTCGCTGGTTAGAAGCTATAACTGACTGGTGGATATATAATTCCTCCACTGTCACTTATTCTATATTTAAAAGATATATATATATATATATATATATTTCATGCTTTAGGAGTATGTTTCCTAGGTAAATGCTCATTGCTAGCCAAATGAACTTTGAAATTACCTACAGGGCTGGGTTATAAGTTTCTATCTCTGGATGTGGAGAAGCTACCTCTTATTTTTCATATTAGGCAGTGCAGCATAGTTTCATATATTTAAGTTAGTGTATTATACAGTGTTTTTAAGACGATGGTTCTCTGAACGCTGTCGTAGTTGAAAGTTTTCGGATTTGGGCGCCCCCAAAGGTTTTCGAAAATCCACGTTACTATGGTGGATCGATTAGGAGTGCCCTCATTAGACAACACATTCTGTTGCCTGTAACTTTTGGGTTTCAACATAGAAATTCAAATGCCGTGGTATGACTCATGAAAGGTGAAATGCGCAAAAACATAGGAAATGTTTTGAGTCCCAAATTAGGTTTTAGTGCCTTTTCACCATCCAACATGGAACAAAGCAGCACGTGCTTCCCTCTTCTGGTATATTATCTGGATTTACTTCGGCAGCGCACTCATTACTTCACACTGGCTATAACCCGCATGACGGTTAAGGTGTACTTAAATGTACCTACGTCTCTCGCCTCTCCCTCTATCGGTTACCATCGGGCCGGGCCTCGCTCCTTTTCGCTCGGCAGAAACCCACCTCGCGATTCTCCTGACTTCAGCGAACCCGGCCGCCGGCTAGCCAGTACTGACTCTGCCGCTGTATCGCCTGTACGGAAGAGTATAGGATGGTGGCGCAGGTAATCAAGCAAATATAGGGCAAAATATGGCTAGTAATGCTTGCAAAAGATCTTGTTAATATATCTCTTGGTGTATGGTTTAAGCTCTATCATTCCCACGGAAAGATTTGCGCTGAATTTCTCACTATACAAGTGAACGCGCCTCCACCAATCAGCAGCCGCCATCCGCTGGATGCCAATTGCTCGCGGGGCACAGAGGTTAGAAAGGTCACGCCGCTGGGCGCCGCTGGCGCCGAGTTCAAGGCTCGGTGGGGAGGTGTCGCGTGGCGGATTATAAAACGTACGCGTGTGGTGTTCAGAATGGTGGCTGCTCTGCCTGCTGTTGGACTGAGGGGGAGGACAGATGTAGGGAGACATTCTGTGCACATGGGTGGATGTATGGGCTAGGTGTTTGGGCAGTGTGCTCGATATCACTGGAAAACATGAGCATGCGTTCATTCTGAGTTCGATCTGTCAATACGCTTGGCGGGTAAAATTGCAGGTACCGATTTAGAATCCCTAGTATTTTTCGACATCAGGGTAATGGTGCAATTTTTCATTGATAAACACTTATTGGCAATACAACACACATGGTACATGTGATATACACGACTAGCTGACTTTCTTATGTGTGCGCAGCACTAGAATTTTAAACTGATAAAATGGCTATTTGAGGCGAAGGGATAAGTAGCTCTGAACGTTCAAACAAGGAGGTTCCAAGGCAAATCACAGGATGCACGAGGTAATTGACTTAGTAGGTATGTATATTTTAATGGCATTGACATCAGAGTATTCCTTAAGCATGGGCCACTCCTCTCTCACATTCTTTCGATGCCGCCGCCACCCGAGCTACAGGCAGCCGGAAGTCACTGTGCACTGCCGTCTAACCATGATTATCCGACTTCCTATTTTGAGGCACAACAAATATTTTGTATGCTACAGTACTACGCTGTTTATCTTCCGGATGACGTCGCGTTCCTAGTTATTTATTGTTTATTAATGTCACTTGTTTTATGTTATTTTTATTTAGACTTAGACGTTCAGCACTCAGCACTCGAATTATATTGAGCACTCGAATTCAGCACTCGAATTAAGTTGTCGAAACTGGGGCAGTGAGTGACCTCACAAGTCATGTCAATTATTTCGAATGGTGCATTTTAACAAAAGAAATGCACTTTGAGTTTTGGTATATTTTGATTTTTCAGTCAAGAAATTTCGTATTGAACGAAACAATACAGCACACGGAAATTTTGGTACGAGGATGGAAGAGGGCTCTTATGAACATCAAACAATGTTAAATAAATTATTTCGAGCGGCGGTAGCTTTTGAATGGCTAGGTTTTAAAATATGTTCAAATGTTCAAAGTTGCATTGTGAAATATTTTTAGTACGCTACATGTCAGCAGAAACGGTAGCTGAACGGTCTCGAAGTGTGATGGGTAACTGCTTGGACCTTAACCCATCACCGCCAAGGGGGCCGATCTGACCCCCCCTCGGTTTTTGGCAAATGATACTGCGCCGATTCAGATGAGACCCACGTTGCTTTGCAGGCCTCTAGGGATATCAATTCGGAAACTTATGATCAAAAAGTTGACATCAGGTAGGTCAGGGCAACGAGTTGTGACGACATTGCTAGGCCAGTGTAAGGCAATTCCGTTTTTTTTTAATTAGGCTCACAAAACCAGGGCTTCTACAAGAGTTAGATAAAGTTTCGAAATATCGTTCGAAAGCTCTTGAAACATCTGCATGCTGTCATCTATTTTGAGGTCGGTTAGATACCAAGGTCGCCAGAGGTCACCAAGGGTCACGGTTTGTGAAGTTGTTTGTGCCTATAACTTTTGAACCAAACAAGATACAATCTTAATCTTGGTATCATAGTAATGAGCATGCCGCAAGAATTCAAACAGTATGTAACATGAGGTCATAATGTTACCTTACAAGGTCATGCCGCATAACATTCGAATCCTTAGGTCAAGACGAACACATTTATAATTTTTTTAATCTAGGTTTCTGATTCCAAAGGTATAATAAATTTTCTAAATGAGTCTAAATTTGACTCATTTTGGCCCACTGTAACTTGACTGGTCAACGGATACGCTTCAAATTCGGATCCAGAGTGGAAGAGAGTAAGGTGCTTCCAGTGCCTTACTCTCTTCCATTTTTTGTAGCATCTCCGGTTCCCGAGATCGTAGGAGGTCCCATCACAGCCCAGGCGGTAGTGTGGATGAAAAGAGCCCAGGCGGTGCCGGGTTAATGAACAGTACCGTATAAGGGTGTGAATTTATATCCCTTTGGTGTCCGGGCACCTGTAATGAAATATTAATTTAGTGTTAGAATATCCTTTAAATGTTATTGGTAATCATTTTCGGAATTCAAAAGGACTGTGTGATCGCTAAAACAAAGCTAAAATTAGATTTTATCTTTTCATGTATTGGCCATTTACTCCTTTCAAATTTGAGCACCCGCAATGATTTTTGAAAATCTACACCCCTGTCATGCAGTGGTTTCTTAATTCTAGGGCCAAGTTCATCCCAGGTCATTAACCTATGAAGTCATACTATGCAATTTTCCCCATAGTGTAAGGGGTTAGGCATTTTCTCCACGTTGAGAGAAATCACTTATTAGGTGCACAATACTAACGGGTTAAGCCTGCAGCCGGTACAATACTTTCTTTTAGCATGTTCTTATTTTTAAATAACTCGAGGCTGCTTGCATTTGTAAATTGCGTATGCAGCTGTTGATTTAGCAATATGCTGCAAAAGCCACCTTGTCAAAACTCGCTCAATAATTTTGCTGATTTATGGCGCAATTAAAGTTAAACGCGCCCACATAAATTGCATTCATTTTCTATCGCATCAAAAAAGGTCTGCAAAGGCAACATCGGCTAGGTTATATGTTTTTATGACAACCATGCAATTTTGGATGAGAACATGACCCTTCTGCATAAATAATACAATAGTTCCAAAACGCGTTTACCCGTTCAGTAGTGAAACCTGAAAGGATGTTCGGAGAGCTGGGCAATGTGTCTGCAATCAGCAGTAGCTTGAACCGAATACGTCGCTCAATGCAGGGGGAAGGTGCATTTATTTCAGGGACTCCATTGCCTAATTCCTCCTGCACTTGCTTAATCACCTTCACATGCTCCGCCAGGTCTCCTGTTCTATCATTTTTTAGGGTCCAAGGTCACTCCCACGGCACTCTTTGATATGAGTTCTTTGAAGAAGCTCAACGAAAAAGTTATGTCAACTTTATACAAATATGAAACATTTTCACTTGGAATGACCCGTTTATTTTCATCTATTCTCTAACATATTATGCCACAAGTTTTTAAAGCTTTTCCCTGTGGTACGTGCCAATGCCTTGGGATTTTCTATATAACAATTCTTCTAAGCATTTAACACTACAGGGTGTATCATCCCTTATAGCGGTTGCATAATGAAGAGTCTGCGGGTGTTCACAGCGATCACAAACTAGCGCGTTCATGAGCAGGAATGCATGCTCTAAGCATGAAAGTACCACATGATAAATTTTGGTCGCTGCTGGCCTATAGGCAGTCTAGAAGAATTCACAGGTAGGATCTAGAAGAATACACTCACTCTGGATGAAGTCGTTCTCGGCCTTGCTGGCCACGCTGGCGGCCTCAGCGGAGCGGAAGAAGACCTTGCAATCGCCGCGGAGGCCGTGCCAGGGCACCGGCTGGTGCGTCAGGCGGTAGCAGTAGCCACGCCACTCCTGCCACGGCGAGCCGGGACATATCGCTGAAACGACGCGCTGGTTAATGACGGAAATCTGGCAGAAAAGTTTTAAGTGTCAACACTTAGGCAGAAAGTTAGCTACGCGAAAAACTCGTTCTGGGTCGGAGTGATGTGTCATGTCATCTGGCATAAGTGCACGACCGAAGCCAGGGGACGTTACCAGGCCAAGGTCCTGTGCTGCACGGACAAACACCTGTCTTGCCGCGGCAGATGTCTCGGTGGGTTAGGAGTACGTCACGGTTCATAGAATGAGAGCCGATCAAATATTTTTCTGGAAATCCAGGCCATTCACCTCGGAAATGGACATTATCAATACAAGTTCAAAGCGCATAAAAACACATTATGCCGTCAGTGGCTTGATGAACATGTTTTAATATCTGTAAGACGCTTTAAATCAATGAATATAATTATCAGTAAAAAGAAACGCCTGTGTGAGCGAAAACCGAGCGGGCACCTGACATCGGAAATTCAAAGTTATAACTGTAATTGTCGAATTTTTCATTTAGCGGAACCCTAAGAATGTGACATTTTCATTTTCTATAGTGCATTGACCAGGCTGAAGCTGCTTCACAGGTCTAAAAAGCTCAAGTTGCAATGCAATCCGCATATAGCTCATAAATTAGAACATGTTTCGTATACAAAGAACGTAAAGTTGTATTTTGGTTGCCTACGTTTTGCGCTTTTAGAACGTTATATTTCCTCAAGAACAAAGTTTGTACTAATGCTTGGAATTGAAGAAAGAATGAACGATTTGAGATTATAATTTTGGGTGAAGCAGTCTTTCTGCTTGCGTTTCCAAGCTGACAGACGAGGTGGCTCGGTATAAATTCAACAAAAAAAGTTTCCAGCGGCTGTGAGAATTTAATTTTTTACATTGTTTCCTTGTCATCGTCAACTGTCGTTAGGACTGACACGTGCCGCACAGAGCGTTTCTTGTATTTGGATCGTGTAAACGGTATCTGGGTGCAGAGTTAGCTCGCTGATACCCACGGTCGCGAATTAATAGTTAATAATATCAATAGTTAAGTAATGCATATACCGGTTTGAATTCAAAAGTTTCCGCAAATTTTTGTAGTTTTTTCGTTGTGCAGAATTATTGAGCCAAATAATTTTTAAAAACAGCGCAGCACAGTGTGCGTCAATTTGCCTTGTTCCTGTGGTGGAGTGTTGGTGTTGCTAACCTCAATATTTCTCTAGCAATGGGCAAAAATATCCAAAATTTTATCATATCCCCTGTCCCGGAGAAGCTGTCTATGTTAATGCTGCATGCGCGTGCGAACGCGATTCGGTATCCACCTTAACACAAACATTCATGGAAACAGACCAGTGCAAAATTCACGCTACATCATCTACGTAGGATATCGTGGCACACCTTTTAGATTTCTCGAAAGTTCGTGTTTTTCATTACTGACGGGGCGTGTCCTTGCGCACGTGATGCATGGCTGTAGTGCTGATCGGCACAGTCCAGCTATTTTGCTGGAGCAAATATGTATAAAAAAACCCTGCCCAATCGAGCCAGTAGTTTCTAAGATATCGAAGAGTAGTGCGCACGTGGTTTGGAACCTCGAATGTAACCAATGTTATAATGTTCTAAGATCAGCTGGACTATAAGTGTGAATTTCATTACGAAGGGATACGCAATTTTTCAATGATAGGGTATCGATGAATCTGGTCACCCCTTGCTCGTGCACCGGTGCGCGAGACATTGACTTGGATGAAATTAACCTTCACCTCGTAACTCACAGCATTGTTGCTTCTTGCACACCACGTCTGGGCTTGTTCAGCTCAGAAAAGCCCGAGCTATGGCGTAATAAGCGACGGGAATTTAATGATTTGGCATGTGGTATGGTTTATGCCTGCTTTTGCGCGTGCCACGAGCTTCGCCAGTGCTCCACCCAACCCTGATGCGTTCAGTCAGTAATCGAATTGACGATTCTGTAGCATGGCAAAGACCCCGTCAAAGTATGTTTGAATAGCGTGACGGACGGACCGGGTCGGGGCGGGCCGTGTCGCTCATGTGTGAAATCGTATTCACATGCAGACAAATATAATTTCTTTCAAATCCTTATTAAGCGACTCTGGAACACTTCCAGGTAACTGGTCTCTGGAAAACCACAGAAATTGGCAACAAAACAGCTATCATAATCCTTATTTAGACAGATAATTGCCCAAATAATGTGGTCGACCCTTTGGACACTTACTGCGAGGCGCAAGTTAAGCTGTTTATGTGGTGTTCCATGTAAGGTATTTCCTGCAAGCACTCGAATAGGGATGTATATCTGAATTTGGATGTGGTTCGTTCAGACTTACTCCACAAAGTGTTTTAAGGTCGGAGACATTGATTTTTTTCAGAGCTTCGTGAGAGGTTAAAATTGGAGCATGTAATATAAATGTTGGGATTCATGCTAGTAAAACACACTTACCGGAAAGCAAAAAGGTGAACCAAAATTATGATCTGCTGTTAAAACGGCAGCGAAGTCTCGACAGAAAATTAAACAACTGATGTGTTTTGGAAGATTCACGCCGTATCAAGGGCCAGCAGGGAAAAAGCGCATAAACACTGAATAAGATATGCGCATCATAGCCCTTAGTTTCCTTACAATAGAACTGCTCAGCGATCCTGGACTGCTGTGCTTTGACTATTTGAATAAAACAATCAGTTCATACACACAGCTCCATCCCCCCAGCACAGCTTAAACCAGTTAGTATCGAGTCCAAGAGATCCTCTCCCACAGTCTTAAAAACACAAATGTTTCTATTATCGCCATCCACAACCTATTAAAACACCCGGCGCTGGCATAACGCCGAGTGCCCGTCATTAATGGGGGGGGATATCCTACCTTGTGTCCAGGAGATGACCAGGAGCAGGATTCCAGCACAATGGAGCACACGCGGTGTACGCATTCTGCACCCGAGCGACCGGCCGCCCTGCACGAAGAAACGTCTCTGCCCCGAGACGGACCCCCGTCATCACACAGCGCACGCGGCGCGTGAAGTTTAGAGCTTAACGCGGCCCGGCCGCAGCGCGAAGGACCACACTGACCGAGGTGAAACAGAGCTGGACGCAACCACCGGTGGCATGAATGAAACACAGGTATCGGAATAGGGGGAAGGTGGCCTCGCTTACCTCACTTATCGTTTGAAATTTCCCAATTTCAGCAAAAATAGGCCGGAATCGAAATGTTCTGGAAGCAGCTAGTGCAAAATGCAACAATGAGCCTAGATCTAATGATATTTTTGTTATGGGGGAAGCAGTGACTTACCAGCAACAGCCAGTGTCTTATCAGCAGCAGGTTAAAGATCGATGGTCGCTTACTCTTTTGTCGGGGGCGACGCTCATGGGATACAATATATTGGATGTGTTAGAGGAAAACGGTCAGAGTCGGGCACTCCACCAATTAAATCCGCTAGTCCGCTAATTGCATATTCTGTAAATGGTAGCGAAGTAACGGAAGCGGCCTCCGTCATCAAAAAGTAGCGCAATGACTTGACTAGCAAATTCGACAACACAAAGGTGCTGACTGCAAAAATCAGACCACAAAATCCAAAGCCGGTACCGCTCCCAACAGTCTGTTCAGAGGCAAATCGTGCACACAAATTAGAAGATAGAGATTAAGAGAAATGTTGTTATCCAGCAGAAAACAAAAGGAGATTCAATCAATTTGTTCTGGCGGTGAATTTGCTTGCATTTCATACGATATAACAGCCCATTTATTTTTCAAATACAAATAATCATTAGTTTTCCTCGAAATATATACAAAAGAAGTAATGATAATAGATTTGTTGGTAGCACTATGGTAATGTTCTATAGGTAACAAAAAGTAGCGATAGTGGAGGTGGGTAGGTGTTTCCCGACTTTGAAAAAAATAGCGCCAGTAGTGGAAACGGTTTCAGGTAGCCAAGATAGCAAAATTAGCGGTAGTGTCTTAAAAATATTGGTAACAACACCCACCTCTCAAAACAGCTATCGAAAAAGGCTGGTTTGAAGGCAAGGAACTTGTTCCTCTATGTCTATTAACCCCCCCCGGGCCCCCCCACCCCACGCCCCCCAACCAAAAAGGCGTTAGCCAAATCCAAGTCAATGAAACTCGGAATCAGAAAAATACTTCGCATGTTTAGTGCCAGGCAATGGTACAGAGTCAAATAGGCAAGATCGGCTATTTTCACTCAAATACAAATTAAGCAAACGGCATAACTCTAGCATTAGAGCTATGACCGTAAAGACATTGATACAAATTGCCAGTACTTTTCCGCCAGCAAAACCCCCGCCAGTGGTTACCCCAAGGCACCCGTGACCTAATAGACCTAGGTCACAAAGGTCAAAAGACCCCGTATATCAAATGAAAGCCAGTGACAACAAACACATGGTTTTGTTTCACCCCAGCTCAATTAGGTCAAAGTTATTGCAAAAACTGTTTTGACCCTGGTGACCTTGAGACCTAAAGCAGGCAAATATGACCCCTGGGATCCGAAAGGGTGTCCAAAACGCTGTTCTGAGCAGTCGAGTATTCAATCATTTTTGGCTTTATATCATAAAACTTTCCCATGCTTTCCAATGGGGGTCGCCCGGACCGACCTCAGCACGAAATCGAAAACCCGAAACACCTAGACCCGAGGGCAGAGCAAAGTTCAAATCGATCGACTTAAATGTAGCCTACAGAGCCAAAGGAAGAGGACCTGGACCCGTCTGGGACCGACCTGGTTGACCCGGTAAAAATTTCGGATGATGAAAAGACAGGAGTGAGCCCTCAACCGCGGTGCGCGCCTCGTCGTTTTCTGCTATCCCGAAAAACCTAGGGGGCCCGAGCCCCCGGGCAGGTTAAGTTTATTGAAAACCGAACAAAACGAAATTTCCTACATCAATGCACCTTAATAATTGAAATGATAAGACCAGAACATCAGAAATGTGGAAGTACTTGACTTCTAAAATTGTGTTATGTTTGTTGATCCGTTTTGAATTAACACGTCAGAAAGCTTAGTTACTTAGAATGTCACTTCACCCTTCCATTTTATCAGATCAATGCCTCGGAACATTTTCGGTTTCAAAGTTGCACAACCTCAGACGATGTTTTCACGGTGAGACTGTGTGATGGGTACCCGTCGGTGTTTACACTGGGCTCACGAGTCGGCGGGCTCCGCACACAGGGTGACAAAAAGCCGGCAGGCGGCCGGAGGGTCCGCGGATGTCGGTGACGTGTGGCGAAGTGCCGGCGTGTGAATGCATAAGTACACTGATTGAGAGCTACACTATTCTACTTACCTAGTTATCGCCTTTTAACACACTCATACGAACTTCGTAGATGTTAAACCCCTTCATATTGTCCGACCTAATATTATCTCAATTTCGATCCTAAAACCCGCACTGGAGACGGAGTCTGGCACTAACGCACACCGGAGGAGGGGGAGGGGCTGGAAGGCCCCTGAGATCTCGGAAACTAAGAGACGTAGAAAACACCAGTTGGAGGGTGGGTTGGAGCGATAGTGATCTTCATTATGGCCAAGTTTCAGTGACCGAAGTCAATATTTTCAGGTTCAAACAAGGTCGTCAAGTTCAAATCTGGGCCATGCTAGAGACCTATGGGAAATACTTAATTATGCGGAAAAACCGGGAATTCACCAAAAGCAGACTAAAGTCATAGTGGCAAGGTGCCACACAATGTTCTCTGAACTTTTGAGGTCAAGATCATTCAAGGTCGATGTCCTATGACGTAAAAATATGACATTCCGAATACTGTACAATTTAGCTGGCGCCATAGCAGGCTTTGGGTGGTAATTGATGGTTTGACCTTGGATACAGCCTTTGACCTTGAGTAGCCTTGACCCACGCCCCACCGAGGGTCGAGCGCCACCTTCATCCCACTAGGGGCCATCGATGGCCCCTCTCTAACAAACGTTTTGTTGATGTTGAAGGGTTGTCAACTGCGGAGCTAGTTCAGTGAGCATCCCGTCACCAATGAAAACATCATTGGCGGAAAAATTATAATGTGCCCAGATGTTCAAAGGAGATGACGTGGCGCCCATTATGTAATGCAATGTTCTTACGAATGACGACTATGCGGTGGATACCATATACCGCAGGCACGCTCATTTAGTACTGATAGCTTTTCCGGGGTGCGGGACATGATCAAAATTTCGTATTCTCGCCGATTGTTATAAATTATTAGCGACAGCCACATAATAATTTTACCATATAATGCAGCATCAAAGGACACAGTTGAAACTATACTGTGAGAACGCTATGGTTCCAATTTTTTCCTCACGGAAAAAACTGACGGTATTTTTGCAGTGAAACCGGGACATGTATTTGCGAAACTGCTGATGCGCCATCATGGGTACCAGCGAGTCAAATATACAGACACGTACCGTTCATACTATAAGAAATAAGACGTTTTGTGGGGCACGTGCCACCCCGATAAATTTGCACTCAGGGTCCCTTGGCCTCTCACGCTGCTGTTTACAGCACTTTAAAACAACGCTTGCTAACTCTTTCAATATATTTTGCAGCGACGCCATAAGCTTCAATCGTATTATTGTCTCAAAACCAGCATTCTAAGGAAGCACGCAGCAAAAGGACTGCCCTGTAGAATAAAAAGGTCGGAGTTCACCATATACAGGCGCTACGGCAACAGCGCAAGTACGACCCAAAGGTCAGATCTATGAAGACGAGTACAGGTGCCAGCACCAGGAAGGAGGGACGCAAAAGACGTGAATCAGCAGAGCTGCCTCGCGCTAGACCCGCAGGGGAGATTCTGAGACGGCAGCGCAGATTCAGACACGGTGTACAAATTACCACAAGCTGCCCTTGCAATCACTGTATCCAGCACCCCCACACTACAGAACACGACAAGGACCACACCAAACCCCGGCAGAGCAAGCGGCGGCCCTGTGACAAACTAAAACACACTGCTGAGGACCGGCGCTACCCCGCCACCTCAGGGCGGCACCCCACTAGTAAGCGGCGTTAGGCGGAACACAACTGCCATACATACAAACGGCCCAACCAAACAATATATTATGCGTCATTCCGAACCATGCCCTCGTTGACATCTGGCCAATTCAACGGAAAATGCGTTACCATGGCTATGCTCTATTGGGCAATCTCACAAACTAGGGTAAAGGGGTTATACGCACAACACATATTTGACAAAGCTAACGCCCAACATCGGACTCACTCCGTCGCTGAAGACTAGGAGCACGAGACACTCTTCAGATGTGCGTGGAATTATGGTCACAGTAAGCCACCATTGTATACATTTACCAACACAATTACAAAGGAAAACGACTGATTCCAATGACCGTTCAAAACAGTTCAACGCCGGCCACAAAAAGACTCGAGACATGGATAGCAACAATGCATGACAGCGACTCCAGACATGGACAGCAGCAATGCTTGGCTAGTTTAAATCCTTCCAGTATACTTTGTCTTATATTATGCAAAGATACTAAAGCGTGTGAATGTATAAACAAGTACACGACGAGGATAAACCGCAAAACCTCCGCAAACATAGCCGCCAATAAAGCTGTCTTTGTCACTCAAAGCATGCTATAACCACAGTAAAAAGCTGATTTAAGTGACGTGGCGGCAAGAATAAACACCAACCATACATTTTAGAACAATTGCAAGACAGTTGCTGTGCAAATGACTTAGAACTCGCAGCAAACAATCGACCACCAAAATCGACTAGTTCATAGCATAACAAACACACATGTGGCATTGGACACGTGACTTCCAAATAAAGTACTGCTAAAAACGACCAGCATCTCCGCGCACACACCAGTTACATAAGACATCGTAAGGACTATGACATGTTTACATTAACAGGAGCAAAAGCCCAAAGACAGTATAAGACAATTTCTTATACTCTCCTCTCGAGATTCGGCGGATTTCCCTCGCTCAAGAAAAGCTCTTCAACAGTTACCGCTCCGACTTCGGCCGCCTCGTAACTTGGCCAACGAAGTAAGGCACTGCTACAGCTGCGGCTGCGGTGGAACTCGCCACTGTAAACCAGCCCCGCACAATTCACTTAAAGGGAGATAAGCGAAAAATTTTATTGGCTAGATCAAAAGATCACAAAAGTTGTTTCAGAAGTACTATTCTCAGTTTTTGCAAATTCCGTCTGCAAATGCCTTAAAATTGCTCTCGAAGTCAACATTTCTAGACGACTTTACGTACACCTCTTATCGATGTAAATGACGTACCCCCGGCTAAATCTGTCAAATTCTCTAAAAAAAAACCGGTCCCATTTTCCTAGACAGTGACTTGAAAGTTTAAAACTATTAAATAAAGTTATTTAAAAAGGTACAGCAAAAAATATCAAAACAAAAATATAGGACTTTTCAATAGACCAATCAGAACGTACAGCCACCTCATAGGGGTCACGTGACCTTTCTGACGCCAAAGTTTTGTCATCCTGGGGCTGAAGCAGAAAACGACTCAAGACCCGAGGTATGAAACGGCTGAAGATTTGAGTAATTATATTTTTTCCGTTTCTAGGGCAAATTAATTCATGTTGTATTCTTTAAAGGCTTTGTAAAATTAATTCAAATACAAATACAGGTGAACAGACATTTTTATTACAAAAAACAATGCTTCTCAGTTTTAAATAGTTTTCGAAAAGTAAGTGATGGGTGAAGATTTCAACATTTTATCGGAACTGTTAACTTATTTCGATAATAAGTGAGTGGCCTCCCAAAATTTTGCCGAAGATACAAAAATAATGGACAGTTTCGTTAATCAGGATTTTTCAAATAGCAAGAAACCACAATAATTTTTTTCGCGTAACTCCCTTCAATCCTCCAGGCTGACATAGTTAAATACTCACTTATAAAAACAACGTAAATTCATCACATTAATTCACCTAAGTTTTTATTAGAATCTCAAGATCCTAGAAATTCAGATCAGATCTGTTGTTTCAATAACCTCCAGCCGCTCTTACTACTGCTGACTCCACCAGGCTCCCGACCTCAGCCGGCTGTGACGGGCCGGCGGGGCCCGTCACAGCCGGCTGTCAAGGGGCCGGCGGGGCCCGACCTCAGCCGGCTGTTACGGGCCGTCTGGCCGTGCCCACGGGTCGGCGGGGTCAGTTATGCAGCACGTCCGGCCCGGCCACCCCCATGAACAGGCCGTTGACCTGGGTGAAGATCTCAGCGAAGTGCGGCCGGTTCTCCGGTTCGTACTCCCAGCAGCGCAGCATCAGCCGGTACATCGGATCCGGCGTGCCATCTGGCGCCGGCATTCGGTACCCTGTGTGCACACGGCCGCCTCGCGTCAATCACGGCGCCACATCTGCGCCACCTTACACTCTAAAGAAAACCATAGGCAACACTAACATCAATGTGGGCAATGTCTGGAATCAAAACAAAAATGGAAAGCCTCAGTCATTCCCATCAGTGAAAACAAACGAAAAGCGGGTCATCAATCCTACATCATCACACGATGTCTTATTTTACGTTAAAAATCCAGTGTCCTCCAGCCCGCTCTTAAGGTCCATAACTACACCAGCTGTCGCCGCCCGAACATTACACGCGCGAGCTCACCGGAGTCGATCATCTCGCGGGCCTTGGTGTTGGAGAGGCCACTGTAGGGCGACTGGCCGCGACTGAACACCTCCCAGCTGAGGATGCCGTAGCTCCAGACGTCACACAGCGAGGTGTACTTACCTGCCGCGCACGAACACAGAGTCAGGAGACAACCCAGACAGGCCAACTAAACCGCAGTAAGGTGGACAGCGGTGGCAGATTATCTCGGACACGGGGTGAACGGCCACTCCAACTCGTCTCGAAGCCAGGAAAACCACAGTCAACATCAGAACCAAGTACCCTTCCGCGGTGATGTTAGGTAGGAGTAGTAGTATTCGGGTTTATGGGTAAGTCGTCTTCTACAGGCTATATAGCACCCAATGGAGGTTACCATTTCACCATCATCCCGATTTCGATTGAGTTCCATAGCTTGGTCAGAAGTCTCCACGAATCCTAGAAACACCTGAGACTTGTTAACAATTTGCTTCCCGATCACAATTAACTGTGTCATCACGAATGCTGCCGGCCATGGAGTTGGTGCCGGGTGATTTGGATCGCAGCTCCTACCCGACCCCGCCGCTCCACTTACCGTAGTTCAGCGCCTCGGGCGCCGTCCACTTGATGGGAATCTGCTTCATGCCGTCCGACACGATGTACTCCTCCTCCTCCCGGGACATGCCGAAGTCGGAGATCTTCACCATGTTGTGCTGGCCTGCGCGGAGGAACGTCAGTCACGGGGGATGGAGAGGCAAGCAAGGCTAAAGTATGCCGCTGGGAACCCACAAAGTGACCCTGTTCCAGATTGCACTCTCTACTCCACAGAAATATGAGGTAAGTTCCGACGTCAAAGCACTGATTTTGCAACATTCCTCCAATAATCGTCCGAAAAAGAAAAGTGAATAAAACCAAATAAGCCTGCTACAAACATAGGTGCCTCTGACACCGCTCTAATGTGCGGCCGCCCGCCAGGCGACTGACCGACGAGACAGTTTCTGGCGGCCAGGTCTCTGTGTATGCAGTTCTTCTCCTCCAGGTAAGCCATTCCTGCCGCAGTGTCCCGACACATGGCTAGCTGCGCTCCGACGTCCAGCGCGCTGCCGTGCTGCTTACTGCGCAGGTAGCTGAGCGGGAGCGGGAGCCCCTGTCCAACACAGTTCCCCAGTCTACTACTGCCAGACAGGAGAGCCCCAGTCCAACATCTCTCTCTCTCTCTCTCTCTCTCTCTCTCTCTCTCTCTCTCTCTCTCTCTCTCTCTCTCTCTCTCTCTCTCTCTCTCTCTCTCTCTCTCTCTCTCTCTCTCTCTCTCTCTCTCCTCTCTCCCTCTCTCCCTCTCTCCCTCTCTCCCTCTCTCCCTCTCTCTCTCTCTCTCTCTCTCTCTCTCTCTCTCTCTCTCTCTCTCTCTCTCTCTCTCTCTCTCTCTCTCTCTCTCTCTCTCTCTCTCTCTCTCTCTCTCTCTCTCTCTCTCTCTCTCTCTCTCTCTCTCTCTCTCTCTCTCTCTCTCTCTCTCTCTCTCTCTCTCTCTCTCTCTCTCTCTCTCTGTCTCTCTCTCTCTCTCTCTCTCTCTCTCTCTCTCTCTCTCTCTCTCTCTCTCTCTCTCTCTCTCTCTCTCTCTCTCTCTCTCTCTCTCTCTCTCTCTCTCTCTCTCTCTCTCTCTCTCTCTCTCTCTCTCTCTCTCTCTCTCTCTCTCTCTCTCTCTCTCTCTCTCGTCTCGCTGCTGCACGCACCCGGCACCAGCTCCATGACGATCATGATGGGCTGCTTCTGGACGGCGATTCCGATGAAGCGCACGATGTTGGGGTGGTCGTACTGCTTGAGGATGCGGCCTTCCTGTAGGAACTTCCGCTTCTGTTCGTCCGGCAGCGTCACCTGGCGAGAGAGCAGGAATTGGACAACGGCCAATTCAGACCCGGTGCTTCTGTGTGTATTGGGGTTTATAGGGCGCTTCCAGCATCTAGGCTATATCGCGCCCCCGGTGCTTCTGTGCTGAGGGCGGTAACTCGGGGAGGACCGGCATATAGAGGAAGTCGTCGGAAAATAATTTCCGATTTCGGATTACCAGTAGTGATTTTATTATGCCATGATATGTTGCAAACATGATGCAAGCAAAACAAATCCGATGAATCTACGTTTAATGGGCGCGGAACGGCCTTTTCTGAAGGCATGTTTTCAGTAGGACGGCGTTGAAGTCTCCATCGACTTCACAATGCATTGTTGTCAGTATCCTTGCAGCACGGTAACTAGTAGATCAACATCAAAACATCGGATCTATTTGCACCCGACCCGTAGCCAGGCGGATGCACTGGATACCCGGGCAGCTGCTGAGAGGCCAGGGCACCCTCTGGTCCTTTCGTCGTCACCCCCTTGTATTGAAGATAGGTGGATTTCTCGAGTTTTGAGCCTTACCAACTTTGGAAATTGTTGACCTTTAAAGGGAATGTGGCACCTTAGTCGAATCCTGGAATTTAGTGTAATTAGAGGTATTTTTAGCCGAAAATCATGGAACCGTCCATGATTTCTCCGAAACAATGTACAATAAGCTCAATATTTTAATTTCTAAAATGCACATCTAGGGGAAAAATAAACCTCTGCCTGTGGACCATGGTCTGGTAACCAGTACCATATTCAATAGAAAGCTTCGATTGGCTGATACTCACCGTTACATCAGCATATGTCGTCACAACAATAACTGACAACTGTGACATGCTGCTCAGGGTATATAAGGGGTACATTTCAGGTAGGTTTTAGCTTTGATCTACGGAAGCTTCGAGTTTCAAGACAAATGAGATATTGAGTACCGGGTTTTCCGGCATGCTTTACAACTTGCTATCTCAGTCTTGTCAACTTGGCTATAATCACGTTATAAAGGTGTCACATTCCCTTTAACAACGCACCAACCTCTTGGATTATACGGTGTCACCAACTCTCATCCTGTTGGGAGGGATAGTCAGGTTGTTCTTATACACTGTCACTGCTGGGGATTTGAACCCAGAACCTATTGTGCAGGATACAAATGTGCTGCCTACTGCAGCACAGCACCCCCTCCCTCCACCCTTAATAACTTTGGCTGGTCAGCTGGTTGAGCTTTTCCTCTAGTTGAGCACCTACTCAGATTTCGGTCTGACTACGAGCGTGGTTTGTATGTGAGACCTTGGAGTAAGGCAGTGTAGTTATGTAATAACCAAATGATCAGACTGGAGGCTGTAGGTATGCTATCCTGCGTCATGGGCATTTTGAGACACACAGTTCTGAAACAATCCAGATTGACGACTAATTATACTTGTCGTATTTATTTGTCTGACGCATGCTTAATGCTGTATGTCTTAATCACCATCATATATTTGCAGATGACCTGGCAACTCGAATGTCCTACACACAATACACATCAATTTCGTAGTACAATAGACATGAGTTTTACTTGTTATCCATCCTTTCTATAAGCAGACCATTGCGCGGCCTTTCTCGAGCCTCACTTTGCCGGTCATCTGTCGGTGAGTAAGCCTAGCCCTGATGAAGCCATCCCTCCTGTCGTATCCGAACGCAGCCTCGGAGTCGGCCGTTACCTCCTCACGCACAGTTCCACGCCCTGACCATGAACGAGTAAGTCGACAACTTCCATGGAAGTAGTCTGGAACATCTTCGTCTCCTCGGCAGGAAGGCTCAGAGTGAGCACAGGGCAGCCTACCTACAGCCTCCAGTCTGATCATTTGATTATTGGGGCATTCCAGGACAAAACGACTAAAAATATTTCAATTTGACACCACAATGTCTAGAAAAAATCTGAAACTTTGTCTCCGGGGTAGTTTTGGGCCAGAAACACGCCTGTGAGATTCTTAGCCCCCTCCGACCAACGGTGACCGAGTTATAGCCCGATGCATTTTCGGGAGGTCACCTTATAGACTCATTTTTGATGCTTCATAACTCAAAAACGCATAGCCTGATTAACAAGTTTTGTATATCATTGAACTCGTCTTGAACTATACTTTATTTAAAAAAAGTCAAAATTTGAAAATTTTTGACTTTTAATTTGTTTGACCTTTTTTGACCTAGCTTGACCTTTTCCCAGTTGAAATTGCCATTTTAGACACCTCAAAAATTTTGATTAATAAAATATCTTTCGATAGGAAAAATAAAAAAATGCGTTCTTGCTATAAGTTTCAAATATTTAGCACCTAAGGTAGGTATGTAGACGGTTTTTGACCACTGCAGTAGTACAGCCTTATGTTTAACGCCGCAAACATAGTGATTGTTTTTGTAATCGGTTGCTGGCAATCATATTGCTTTGTCTTTACGAAATTTTCATCGTGCAAGTGTCAGAATTTATGACAATTAACACGCACCCACCCGAGGGGGTGGGCAACCGGCCTCCTCAGGTCTCTACAGGTAGGAAAAAACACCTTAGCGCAGCGCCACCGCACGCCATCTAACTCTAACACAACATATTACAACTTCTGGAAAAATAATTTAGGTCAACTGGGGGTGGTAGGTACCGTAAATACTGAAGGCCAGCTGGCAACTGACTGGTGAGGGTGTGACCTGAGGTAGACGGTCGTCGTTATGCCTTGTGGGACTTTCAAATTTGGTTCATTGATTAACACTTCATCGTGGGAGTTGCTCGTTTGGGTGGTGGGGTCGGGGTCTCCGTAAAAAGTCCCGTGATGACTCTAGTGAGACACCTACTCCTAAAACTGAACTGGAAACAACTTGGACAATATTTATAAAAATAAAATTGCAGCCATTAAAAGTGATAGAAAGGGATCCATTGTTTCGAGGGAGACGAGGGCAAATGAACTTATTAATAAATGACCTTTCAGCCTTAAACGAAAATTTACAAAGATGTCGCGAGTTTATCCATAATTGAAACAAATATAACTTATCCTATGAGCACAA
Organism: Lepas anatifera; assembly: GCA_034440635.1. NCBI lineage: Eukaryota > Metazoa > Arthropoda > Thecostraca > Lepadidae > Lepas > Lepas anatifera. The sequence goes on along the minus strand of JAOTON010000941.1, from coordinate 450,360 downwards.
CTAACTCACACAATTACATCGTCCTCCGAGATGGAAAAATAGTATCGATACAAGGTGACCCAGTGCAGCACAGCATACGTTTGAGAGGATTCATGCAATGTAAACAAACGTGTCTGAAAGAATTTCATTCCCAAAAAGTAATTTGAATCTGCTCATATATGCGAAAGTGTCCTGAAATTGTAACGCATTCGACTTGGTCGCTTGAACAGATTGCCTCATGATATTTTTACAAGGTGATCATTTAATAGCTGACACGGATCCCAGAATCCCAGATGAATAATTACACTGTGCACTGGGAGTGATGCCGCTAAACAGCCAGTTTTAATCACTGCCGAATATGTTACACACAATCGTTTGGTCGTGTCATCTTTGAGGTTGCTCGAGGTCACAGTATTTCTTACAGGAACAAAGTGGAAACCTAATTTTGTGGCATAATAGGTGACAGAGGAGAGCCGTTGAAAGAAATGTTCAGCGCCATTGGAACACTCTTGTTGAGTCCAAACGGATTATGTATCTTATAATATTGCCTAGTCAAATGCCAAAATTAACCTGCTTTGACCTAGAGCCAGGCTTAGGTCTGTATGGTAAAAAGAATATTAATTAAACTGCAGTGGCAAGCCAGACACGACAACGTAAAAACAAAATCTCCATCGCAATTCTCGACAATTCTCAATTTTCTCAAGTTATCAAAATTTACCAATTGCCCCATGCATTTCTAATGGAAAGACCATGACCTTGACCCTGCTCCCGGTTATCGACATAGAAATCCTGCTACGAAAAATTATCTTGCTGGGCGACCTTACTATGTAATGTGAATCAAACCACGATAGGCTAAATTTGATATTATTGATGCACTTCCCCAAAGTTTTTCGAGGTTAGGTCTCTTGACCTGGTTTGGCAGTTTGACCTGGTATGTCCCAGACCTAAAATTTTTCCAGAAGTTGTAATATGTTGTGTTAGAGATAGATGGCGTACGGTGGCGCTGCGCTAAGGTGTTTTTACCACCTGTAGAGACCTGAGGAGGCCGGTTGCCCACCCCCTCGGGTGGGCGCGTGTTAATTGTCATAAATTCTGACACTTGCACGATGAAAATTTCGTAAAGACAAAGCAATATGATTGCCAGCAACCGATTACAAAAACAATCACTATGTTTGAGGCGTTAAACATAAGGCTGTACTACTGCAGTGGTCAAAAACCGTCTACATACCTACCTTAGGTGCTAAATATTTGGAACTTATAGCAAGAACGCATTTTTTTATTTTTCCTATCGAAAGATATTTTATTAATCAAAATTTTTGAGGTGTCTAAAATGGCCATTTCAACTGGGAAAAGGTCAAGCTAGGTCAAAAAGAAAAGGTCAAACAAATTAAAAGTAAAAAAATTCCAAATTTTGAAATTTTCTTTTTTCAAAATAAAGTATAGTTCAAGACGAGTTCAATGATATACCAAACTTGTTAATAAAGCTATGCGTTTTTTAGTTATGAAGCATCAAAAATGAGTCTACAGGGTGACCTCCCGAAAATGCCTCGGGCTATAACTCGGTCACCGTTGATCGGAGGGGCTAAGATTCTCACAGGCGTGTTTCTGGCCCAAAACTACCCCGGAGACAAAGTTTCAGATTTTTCTAGATATGGTGGTGTCAAGCCTTGGTCGATCTGTCCTGGAATGCCCCTATTACATTACTACACTGTCTTACTCCAAGCTCTCACATACAAACCACGCTCGTAGTCAGACTCAAATCTGAGTAGGTGCTCGACTAGAGAAAAAGCTCAACCAGCTGACCAGCCAAAGTTATTAAGGGTGGAGGGGAGGGGATGCTGTGTTGCAGTAGGCAGCACATTTGTATCCTGCACAATAGGTTCTGGGTTCAAATCCCCGGCAGTGACAATGAAAAAGAACAAACTGACAATCCCTCCCAACAGGATGAGAGTTGGCGACACCGTATAATCCAAGAGGCTGGTGCGTCGTTAAAGGGAATATGGCACCTTTATAACGTGATTTTGATTGAGATAGCCAAGTTGCAAGGCATGCCGGAAAATCCGGTACTCAATGCCTCATTTGTCTTGAAACTCGAAGCTTCCGTAGATAAAAGCTAAAACCTACCTGAAATGTACCACTATATATTATATATATATAATATATTACTTTGATATAATATATATATATATATATATATATATATATATATATATATTCTCTTTGAGGCAATGACTGTTAAATTGTATAGCACTCGCGCACTCGGATATTTTTCTTTGGGAGTTTTTCTATTTTTCTTGCGTTGGTTTTAATGTCAGTCGTTAATTCGTTTAAAAGGTCACCAAAACTCATTAATTAGAACTAGTTTCCACTGTAGTTTCAACAGTCATCTTCAGTATTAAATATTTGCTCCTAGTTTTCATTTCACATTTCGAAAACATTTTTTTAATTATCGCGAGATCGAGCATTATAACAGTACCACTTCCTTATTAGCTACCTTACCTATTATAAACGATGCATCTAGGTATTCCTATAAGAACAATGACATAGTTTGAGCGTATAACACTTACATTTACTACATTTCAATACACGAATTACATAAATTAATTACATTTTACATCAGTTACATGTGGCATATATTCATTAACAATGAACATTGATCATCATCTCATCCCCCCAAAGCGTAAGTGTTCGGTGTGTGTTTATCTGCATGTTGAGTGAGGGCTTTTGTTCGTGTATGTGTAGTGCTTCGAGGACTGCTAGTTTTCGTGTGTCATTGGTGGAAGCGACGATGTGTGTGTTCTGGACTAGTGTTTGCCTCGTGAGTTCTGTGTTGTGTGTAGTTTGCATATGTTGCTTGATGGCTCCATCCTGCAGATGCATGGTGAGCCGTCGAGACAATGTCGTTGTAGTCACACCAATGTAGTGTTCGGCAAGAGGTCTACAACCCTCATGTGGACATGAGAATTTATACACCACATTGGTGCGCTTCAACGGCACTGTCTCGACTGGCTTGTTAGTCATGACAAGGTTGCGTGTTTTCTGTGTTTGGTAGTATATGTGAAGTTGGAGTCTTTCTTGGTTTTTGCACTCTACGTTGCGCCTAATGATATCCTTAAGTATTCTCTCATCTGTTTTGTGTGCGCTGCTCATGTTGTTTCTGTAGTAGATGTGATGTGTCTGTGTAACGGTTGTCTCTGTTTTTTCTGTTTTCGATAGTTGTCTGTTTATTTCTGTGTCTATGACATGATTTGTGTAGCCGTTGGATACTAGAAGTTGTTTTGTGCGATTCAGCTCTTCATGCATCTTTTGGTAGGTAGAACAGTGTTTAAGGGCTCTTCTAATGAAGGCCTTAAGTACGCTACGTTTATACTGCTCAGGACATTCACTATCCCCACTCATTGTAATACCTTGGTTTGTGGGTTTTCTATACACACTGGTTAGAAATTTACTGTCTGTTGCTTCAATGAGAACATTTAGGAATGGTAGCATGTTGTCACGGCTGAGCTCAAAAGTGAACTTGAGCACCGATGCATATTCAAGTTTATTGATAAGGTGATTAAGCTGTTTTAAGTCTTTGATTTCAGTAAATATGTCGTCAACGTATCGAACATATGTTAATGGGGCGGTTTCCGTTTCCCGCAAGACTTTGTTTTCAATGTGGGTCATGTAGAAGTTTGCGAAGAGTGGTCCCAGGGGTGACCCCATGGCCACTTTTGAAATGTGAAATGAAAACTAGGAGCAAATATTTAAGGCTGAAGATGACTGTTGAAAATACAGTGGAAACTAGTTCTAATTAATGAGTTTTGGTGACCTTTTAAACGAATTAACGACTGACATTAAAACCAACGTAAGAAAAATAGAAAAACACCAAAGAAAAATATCTAAGTGCGCGAGTGCTATACAATTTAACTGTCATTGCCTCAAAGAGAATATATATATATATATATATATATATATATATATATATATATATAATATATATATATATATATATATATATATATATATATATATATTAGTATATTTCGGCAGAATATTTTCGTATAAACAGCGCTGGTTAAATTCGATGGCTGATGTTGTATTTGAGATCTTCTTATTAGTTCGGATGATTGAGTTGACGATGTTTCTTTCTTCTCTGTTTAAATCGTAGACCAATTCGCCAAAATTCATAGATAAGGAAATTAATAGGATTGGAAGAGCTAATATCATGTCAGGTAAGTAATATGGAACGCATTTTCCGACCGGTTTCACTTTATTTTTTAAAGCATTATCAAGAAAAGCATTGGAAATTCTGTTGAGGAACAACCTAAGTGGGCTCAGAGAGATTGCAACACATATTTGAAAAACATTTTACACGAGCAACAGTATAACAACAAGCTTCGTCTGAGCAGGTCAATATGATGTACAGTATTTTAAGTTGGCAAGGTAAAGTTTACATTAGGCAACGCAGGCTGAAAATTAAAATAATGAGTATGTTTCTAGAGTACGTATTGAAAAACCTAACACTAGAATAGGACTTAAAATATATATTACACGAGTAGGAAAGTGAAGGATCTACTGATGCGTAACAATCCCCGCGAGACAGGGAAGTTGAATAGAACCAACGTAATGTATCCGTTTAACTGTCCAGACGAAGGTTGTAGACCCCGTCAAAATCATTACGTTGGTTTCTCTTTAACTACCCTGTCTCGCAGGCTGACGATGCACCTCCAGAAGTCGTCCATAAAAGACCATATGCAAACTGAGCACAACATCACCCTCACCCGAAAACACCTTGTTGACAACACTGAAATAGTTCATATGAGGGATGCCAGACGTATCGAAAGAGCAGAGGCCAGACATATTCGTGACTACGCTCCTCCCATGTGCAGCCAGCGGAACAATAGACTGGAAAAGTTAGCTTTATGGGGCACCAAGCAGCAGGCAGCCTTGGTAACCCATAACCGCACAGATGATGGAGGAGGAAGAAGCGGTTGTGAAGATGTCCGAGGTGGGGATACTGTGCCTCCCGCATCCGTGTCCACAGTACCACGTAGGCACAGAAGCGGCAGGAGCTATCCACATGAATCCTCATTTAGTTAGGTAGTTAATTTTTATTTATTTGAGGGGCGGTTATATGTTTAATATCATGCTCACATAAATAGCTAAAGTGTGTTCGATTGTGTTTTAGATTTGCTCAACGTGAAATGTATTTTAGTCGTTTATGTACACTGTCATATTGATATCCTGAATATTTCGCAGTTAGGTTTTTCAATACGTACTCTAGAAACATACTCATTATTTTAATTCTCAGCCTGCGTTGCCTAATGTAAACTTTACCTTGCCAACTTAAAATACTGTACATCATATTGACCTGCTCAGACGAAGCTTGTTGTTATACT